>VDFB02368880.1:0-14734 GCA_007258455.2 Sequoia sempervirens | reverse complement strand
TGGAAAGCTTATTTTAAGTGCTATGATCCTACAAATTGTCTTGTTATGTTGATTCCATTTGCTAGTCCAACCCAAGGTTTGAAACAAAAAAAAATTGAGGACCAAGGTAGCGAGGTCCTCAAAAGGAACCTCATTTGGACGAAGGTCCTTTCCATGGCCTAAAAGAATATTAAAATGTTAAATATTTGAATAACCTTTTGATGAACCTACCCCTTCATTCATAGGTAATTGTGCAAACACCTTTTGATGAAAAAACTTTTTTTTGAAGAAACTCCTTGGAATGAAGATGTTTTCTAATTTTTCTCCCCAACCATGCAAATTTCTAATGTCCCACAAGTGGGACACACTATTGTGGATTCTCCCCAAACTATATTGTTCGTTGTGCTCACTTAGGGTTGGCCGTTGTTGATGTGCCGATTTGATTAAAATGATAGTCATTAGAATATAGATGATGGTTGTAGTATTTATATCATTGCAATTAAGGTTATTTCCTAACTAAATCTTTAATAGGAATTTTGCGAATCTATTTTAATGACTAGCTAGTTCATATTAGTATTATATTCTTTGTTGTGTAGGGTTTGGGATTTATATCTTAGGCATGGAATTCAAATTTATCCATAATTTTAATTTTGGCATATGTAGTATTGATTATTATCTTCTTAGAATTATATCAAACTATGCATTAGATAGCAGCTATATGCTAGCATGAAAACTAGTTCTAAGTGGCCTTGTATAGCTATTCAAGGTTTGTTTTGTCATTTATGTTGCAAACTTATTCATGTTTTAATAGCTTGCTATAGTCACAATTACATAATTTTAACATTTTTTTTTGCTCAATCATTTAAAATATAAATAGACAAATCAAGAAAATGCCAAAATTTACTTTCATTTTCAGTTTAAGTAGTTTAATTTTAGTCCATATTTTATGTTAGCATAGTTTTCTATTTCATATCTGTCACAAAACACAAAAAGATGTGTAAAATTCAAAAAACAAAAAAGTATAATTCTTGACTTGGAAAAAACATTAGGACGGGACATTACACCACCATTGTGACACCACTCAAAAGAATCTTGTTCATTACTACTAATCAGTTTGAAGCTTTGCAAGAGATGTTTGAATAAGCTTCAACTACAATATTAGGGAGCTTTGAAAGAATTCTCCTAGTCCTAGATCTTCCATGAATTTCTACCTTTTTTTCATAGTAATCTTTTACCTTAGGTCCCCACCTACCATTGAGATTAGTAAATGTTGTAATGACCCTTTTTCGGTCCATTCCAAGATTCTTGGAGAGCACCGGTTTTATTGAAGCAGTTTTTTGACAATGGTAGGGTGTTCTAGGAGTGAAGATGAATACAATGGTTTTCTTCGAGTGTAATGTAACGTACTAACCCTTTCGTGAAGTAAAAATTTCTTAAGTTTACACCAAACAAATAAAGATAACAAGTAAATTGCCATTGTAATAAAATTTCTTTTCTTCTAATTGAAAGCATCACAACATGATACAATATATTTAAACAAATAATCTTTTCCTTTTCAAATAAACATAATAGTAAGAAGACATACAAGTATAAACATAGCTCATAGAGCTTTTGAACAAATAGTAGTAAGAAGGTCCAGGAATCCGCCTTTCAAATCTTGGTACTTCAGTAGCCTGTTGTGGAGGAGATACATCACTTGGGCACTTTTCTGCCAACCATAGACTTATAATGCGGCCCCCCGCACATCTATCATTCGATAGATGGCCCTCCCTTCGACGAAGAGATTGGTAGGGTAATTGATATTGTTAACCTACTAAGCATAGTGCTGTGTCCATATCTAGATCCTGTGCAATACGACATCCCTCGATCTAGAATGTAATACAGGATCACGGTGAACTAACAGTGTAATCATCGCACAGTCTAAGAGGGTGTTTTGTACATTACACTACTTTGGCCAAAGTGTTTCATACAATATTTCTACTGAGGGTCATCTATCACATACACTATTCAGGGTCGATTTGACTTAGGGCTATCTTACACTACGCATAGGTTTTGTCCTCCAATGGATAATCCGTATCCCAAACATCCTACAACTTACTAAACTACTAGAAATGAATTAGCATAACAAGTATTTCACAAGTTCCCTCCTATTCTGGAAATCGTTATCCTAGTAGTATCACAAGCTCTTCTAAGTTAACCTAATAACTTAAGCTGTTGATCTTTACTTGACTCATGTCTTCATTTCAATCCTAATATATAGTAACTAATGCAACTGTATTCTCCTTAAATGGAGTTCATATAAACAATGCAGAATACAACTAGTATGCATCTTTATCTTAAAACATTTCACTTCCTAGGCACAAAGAGAAACACAGTTCATGAAGCAATTCACTTCCTATGCACAAACAAAAATATAGTTCCAGAAGCAATTCACTATCTATGCACAAACAATAAGTGCAATTCCAAAAGTATTTAAAAGAATAACTATAGAAATGGATAGTAGAATAATATTCCATGCCTGTCGTTTGCTTTTCCACAGAATGTTGATGACACAACCTTCACTCTCAACAAATTCCAGCGCCTTAGACAATAGACAATTTCCTCTCAAGACTCCACTTTTCCTCACACATAAATAGATACTCAGAACTGATAATTACATAGAGGTAATTAATAGTAGACATGTGTTTTGGTATAACATGCCTTCCCCAAATGATTACATAGAAATAGATAATTAGACTGGTGATTACTTTTAGCTGGTAAAAATATATGATGCTCAACTATCTCAATTACGGAAGAAAGGATTATGATTTCTATCTTGATTTATAGAGAAATGCGTATTTCAGAAAATATGAGTGAATGCGTATGGTGAATGTTCCAAATGAAGTAGAATGGCGACTATTTATAGAGCTTAGCCTCCATTTTTGGCATGTGATTTGCCAAGACTATCATAAGAAATTTTCAACCAGGAGGTGGCGCTATCTCCAAGCCATACTCAGTAGTTTGCCAGGTGAGTCGTTCTCCATCAGTAGACAACAATATTGAGACTAATTCCATTGCACATAGTGAATTTAAATCAATTGGCACCTACAGGGTCATTTCCCAGATGTGGCGCCAATTTCATAATATGGCGGGTATGATATTTACAGAGAAAAAGTCATTTGATGATTAATGTACACATAGCCTATTAACCAGGCTGAATCGATAGAGCTCTCAGCTACGTTGTACTTTGCCACAGACTTGGTCAATAATCAAATGCTTCAATGTTTTCATTGCGTGCATGATACCAGGGCGTGCTTGACTTTTTCAAGTGCCGTTTGCTTATTATTTTGCTTGCCATTGCATATTGATATATTATATCAATTCAAATATTAATTTGTTTCCATGCTCAAATGATAAGCTACAAAAATATTTCGATTTATTAGATTTCTATAGTTTGAAGATTAATATTCAACTGAATATGAAATAATCCGATTCCCATAGTTGAGAGATTAATATTAAATCAATATGGGAAATAATTTTTTTTCCAATTATGAGAGTTTAATATTGAATATATATATTAATATACATATATATATATTTAAATACCCCGTATAATATATATATATATATATATATATATCCCATTATAAACATATCATAAGCCAGTCAACGTATCCGATATGTATATATATACATATATATATGTATATGTAAATTCATTAGGCAATAATAATATAATATTATTAATATCCACAAAATATAGGTTGTGTGCATATATACATGTATATACCTGTATATATACCTCTATGTACACGTATGTGTAGGTATACCATATCGATGCATCCGTATGAGCATATCCATTTGCCAACATACGCTTGTATCGATATGTATATACATATGGATACGTGTATATACTATATATATGTATATATGTCCACTCCCTATTCACTTACATCCATTTACGTTACCATCATAATGATCATAATTCACAAGACAGATACACAGATAAACATTACTCATAAAAGCGTACAAAAGAAGACAAGACTCCTAATGCCAATATACAAGCTACGGATGACTTACCTATAACCAACATAACTGACTCAGTTCACTCAATCTAAGGTGATGTGTGTGTATGCTCAAATAGTTCACTTTACTGATTAACTTACCAAGCTCCTCTCCTGTGTGATTTCCCCTCCGCTTGGATAAATGGTTCATATACCTGCATCCACTAATATAATCTCATGACAGTTACATGTTCATAACATTAGCAGTATACATAAACATCTCAAGTTAGAATAACATGATTCAATAACCTTATAATGCAATATTTCGCCATGAATAACATCAATTGAAGCAACGTTAAATGAGACAATCATTAAATGTGAAAACACTCATATTGATAACAAGGAACAACATATTTTATTCTTTCTCATAATTCTCTTCCGAATTATTTAACCTTGTGCAGTGCTAATACGTAGTAGTCATACAATCGGGGTGTAACATTCTCCCCCTCTTATGAATCATCGTCCTCGATGACCTAAGGTATTATTCAAAGCATAAAAATCTAATTCTATATTTATTCTTCATTCTCAAAAGCTTTGAGAATGTCTGGAAACTTTTGCTGAATTTAAGCATAATCCTCCCAAGTTGCCGAGTCTTCTGTGTACTTATCCCACTGGACTTTGCACTACGAGACATCACTGTTACGTAAGTGAAGCTTACGTATTTCCAAGACTTTTACAGGCTCGAGAGATACTACTTCGGGATCCTTTACTTGTAAAGCAGTCCAATCAATTACATGACTATCTCCTGTTATATACTTTTTAAGATAGGACACATGGAAGACATTATGCATTTTGGAAAGAGCTGGTGGCAAAGCGAATTGATAGGGTACAAGATTCACTTCGTCAAGAACTTCAAAGGGTCCAACATAAGGTGGAGCTAACTTAGAAGATTTTCCAAACTTGATGGAACTCTTGTGAGGTTTTACTCTCAAAAGAACTTTGTCACCTAGAGCAAAATTACGGGGCACTCTCTTGGTATTTGCATAGCTTTTCTATTGACTGTTAGCTTTTGCTAACCTTTGCTTAATAACCTTCACTTGCTCATCGATTTCTGCTAATATTTCTGGTCCTAGACTTACTCGATCCTCAAGTTTATCCCAACTTATCGGAGTTTGACACTTTCGACCATACAAAGCTTTGAAAGGAGCCATCTTTATAGTAGAATGATAGGAGTTATTGTAAGCAAATTCGACTAAAGGTAAGTAATCTTCCCACTTGTATTGCTGATCAATGCAATTTACTCTTAGTAGGTCCTCCAATACTTGATTTACCCTTTCCATTTGCCCATCCGTTTTCGGATGATATGCGAAGCTAATATTTAACTGAGTCCCAAGTGCAAAAAACAAGGTTTGCCAAAACCTGAATGTGATTTGTGCATCCCTATCAGAAATAATCCTTTTCAGAATTCCATGCAATCTAAACACTTCTTGCACAAACTTTCTTGCTATGATTGGTGCTGCATCAGTTAAGTTCCCTGGTATAAAGTGTGCCACTTTTGTCAACTTATCTACTAGCACTAGTATGGCATTATGCTTATTCCTAGACATAGGCAATCCTTGCACAAAATCCATACTTATAACTTGCCATTTCCATTCTGGTATGTCATGTGGGTATAATAGACCCATATGATGATGATGTTTAGCTTTCACCCTTTGACACTCAAGACAACTAGCCACAAAACTAGAGGCATCTCCTTTCATTCCCTTCCAGAAGTATAATGGTTTCACATCAGCCATCATTTTTGTCACTCCTGGATGATCGGAATATGGTGCTTCGTGAATTTCTTACCATACTAGACTCCTTAACTCCTTGACCTCAGGTACATACATTCTGCTTTTGTACCTAAGTAATCCACTAGGTTCAAACTGAAAACTTTCATACCTAGGATCTTGTGGATTTTCCTTTAGTGCTTGCTTAACTTGCAAGTAGTACTCATCATCTTTGCATTTCTAGAGTACTTGCTCTTTGAAATCGGTATGAATTGCTACTATCGAAGCAATGTGACATCTCCGACTTAATGCATCGGCCACCTGATTTTCTTTTCCCTTGATATAACTGATATTAAAATCATAGTCAGCTATGAATTCCAACCATCTTCTTTGTCTGGCATTCAGATTTGGCTAAGTTAAAAGATACTTCAACCCATTATGGTCAGTTTTCAACTCAAAGGGCTTTCCCAACAAATAATGTCTCCACATTTGCAAAGCATGAACTACAACTGCCAACTCTAAATCATGCGAAGCCTAATTCATTTCGTATGGATTTAGCTTCCTAGATTCATATGCAATCACTTGTCCATCTTGCATCAGTACACCACCTAATCCTTCTCCACATGCATCAGTGATAACTGTGAAACTTCCTTCAGGATTTGGTACCTTTAGGATTGGTGCGGTGGTTAATTTCTCCTTGACTAGGTCAAATGCTTCTTGACACTTCTCATTCCACTCGAACCTCTTTCCTTTCTTCTACAAAGATGTTATAGGAAAAGCAATCTTAGAAAAATTTGCCACAAATTTTCTGTAGTATCCTGCCAATCCCATAAAACTTCTCACTTTTGACATGTTTTTGGGTATAGGCCACTGAATAACTACCTTAATCTTTGTTGGATCTACTACAATTCCTTTTGCTGAAATCACATGGCCCAAATAATGTACCCTCTTTTGGAAGAACATACACTTGGACAATTTTCCCAAATATGCTAACAAATTTTTTTGTTGAAATACACAACACAAACCAGCACTTAGCCAACTTGATTAGCGTTAGCTCCAAATAGAAAACCAAACTTGAAAGAACTCACACCAAGAATGCACACTCAATCCCGATGAAGGCTTGGTGTTGTCATATGGTGGAGGAGCTAAAGAAAAGTACTTGAAAGAAAACTACTCAACGTCAAGAATGTGCACTCAAGATCCCACTGAGGGCGAGGTGCTAACATATGACGGAGTGTTAAATTGAAAGCTAGAAATTAATAGGCGGATAACCAGCCATGAAGCTATTACAAACTAATTCATCCACTGTGGCGGGCATCCACAGAATTGTGGGGATTCACCACTATGAAAGTGGGTACAAGAGTGTTACAATCAAATTATCCACACTGGCGGTAAACCATCCAGGGGTACTTATGTGAGAAGAATAAAAATTAATTGCAGCAATGAGAACTGGAACAGTACTACTGTTTACAAGTCTTTACAACTAAGGAATAAGCTGCAAATTACATAAGAATTACAATAGTCTTCAAACACAAGAGTTATAGATGATCTCATACAATTATTTAACTCTCTAACAGCTGATAATGAGTCAAAAATCAGAACTTCAAAGGTCTGATACAGAAAACAGTAAACTGGAAATGTAAATCAGCAACTGTGAAATCAATGAAATGTTCATAACTCACTCATTTCACCTCCGAATCGAATGAAATCAAGTGCAATGGATTGCTAGAAGGTAGGCGACCATGCTGAGATGAAGAAACAGCTTCAAAGACTTCCTGTGAATTTTGCACGAATCCCAAAGCACTTCCAGAAAAGTACGGCCCTCCTTGAAGGGGCGATTTCACTTTAAAAATCAAGTTCTCAATAATAAAATCCACAAATTGAAATAAAGGGGCGCCCTTGAACAGCAAATAGAATGATGAAATGCCCAGAACCAATTTCAAACTGGAAATAAAGTTATAACTTAAAATCACCTTCAGTTGTAGATGAAACAACAAAACCAAAATTGATAAATCTTCAAAATTTCTTCACAAGTGCGCTCAATCTGCTAGTCTGGATGAGAAGCAGCGAATTCCAACTAGATGTTGTATTTCAAACATGAAATTGGATAATTGGCTAGGAGGTAGCATCCTCGAAGCAAGAATTCATTTGTCATTCCAACAGCATAACAGTATATTAACATGAATGGATGATAATGCTGGAATGAAGCCTTCATTTTATAGAAGAGTGGAGGACTCTTCAATCCCACAAGAAAGGACGCCAACAGTCACAAGAGACCCTTCGAATTTCCAGAAATCTTTCATCTTCTCTAAAAGGCGTCCACTTTACAAAGCAACATAAAAACTTTATTTTAAAATAATAACTTCTTCAAAAGGCGTCCACTTTATTTCTCAAGGCTTTTGACTTTATTAAAAAATTAAATCACCTTTATGATAGCATACCCCTTCCAAGTCCCCTTTTTAAACACAACTTAAGTTGTCATCCTAGGCCAAGGGGTCAACTGAAAATTATAACCTTAACGCCTTTATTCAACATAAAAATGCCTTAAGAAATCAGACATGAATTGCAAATAAATGCTCCAACAGGAAATGATGTTCTGAAAGCTGACGAACTCCAAACTGCTAAAAATAGAATTTACTATAAATAGTAAACTCTCAGAAATGCCAAAGAACCTCCGAACTGGAAACCCTAATTTTACCTCACACACGCCTACAGGCTTCCGGAATAGGTCGGCGAGTGTCAACAGATTACCGATGAGAAGGGGACAATAAGCATTTCCATAGAATTTGTGTTCTCTTAACCGGGTTGCAAAACCCTACCGCGACGCCTGCAACGCCTTCCCAGCTCTAACAAACCCAACGCCCGCCCGTGTTCTACCAAACAAACTTCAACCAAAAATTCCAACGTACTACTCTGGCGCGATCCAGCAAACACCGCGCAATTTCAAGCCGCCTACCCAAATGATGTCACCAACCCCAAGCGTCTACCCAAAGTCTCCGGGAAGCAATTTTAAAGATATCTTCATCCTTAACTCTTAACTGGTGATATCTAGACCTCAAATCTATCTTTGAAAATACAACTGCACCTCTCATTTTATCAAAAAGATCGTCAATACGTGGTAGCGAATACTTATTCTTAACCATAGCTTTGTTAAGCATACAATAATCAATGCACAACCGCAATGTTCCATCTTTCTTCTTGACAAATATAACAGGCGCTCCCGAGACACTTGGTCTTATTAGTCCTTTTGACAACAGTTCATCCAATTGTGCCTTAAGCTCCATAAGTTCTGTGGTGGTCATCCTATAGGGTACCTTGGATATAGGTTCCGGTCTGGGAACTAAATCAATAGAAAAATCAATTTGCTGGTTACTTAATGCTTTAGTGAAGTTATGAGGGTAGTAGCACCTTTGATGCCTTATGAAGATGAAATTATGAAGAAGATTCTTCATAGGATTGTAGAAAGTTTTCAAGATCTTGATGAAACCGGTAGCAATCAATTTCCTAGAAAGGTTGGTATCTTGAAGACATTTTCAGATCTCAGGATAAGTAACTTGCTATTAGACTTGGAAATGCATAATCAGATTTATCACTTGTTTCATTACCTCTTCATATCCACTTGGAGCGAACAAGAAGAGAATGTTATTGCAGCTATAAAAAATATTCTTGTTCTCACCATTAAAGAGGCTGATGAAATTCCACCAAATGTCCAATCTCTTCTCTTGGACTCCTATGAACATGAAGAAAAGGATTCTCCTATGGCTGTTGTGCTGATCAAGGAATTGTTTAATCAATGTGAGGAGAAATTGAAGCCACTTTTGAAGAAGTTAGAGTGTGATGAAGAAAAAATTAGTGGTCATGATGTTGGAAATGATTCCAAAGAGCTCATGCAAGGTCATGTTGAAGATTTGGTGATGAAGGATTTTCCTCTTATTGCTGCCCCAACTTCCCAAGAAGTTCCACATGAAGAAATCAGCGACATACTTACTCATGATGGATTCATAGAAGATAATGTTGGTGAAGTTTACAAAACAACTAGCATTGAAGATACTTTGCTTCATTCTGGCAACTTACTATTTTTAGTAAGTGTGCAATTCAGAGCGTTCCTTCAACATTTTTGAGGTTTTGATCGTCACATTGCATTCAGAACATGTCAAGCTGCTACTCTGCAAATTTTGAGCTGAAACGGACAACTTGCTATTTTAGCGCTTCACCTCAAGCAAAGTTCGTGGTTTATATGCAGCTCTCGACGCATGTCTGGTATTCCTCCTGGTTTTGTGAAACCTTCGCGATGGTATAACATGCAAAGTGAGATAATGACTTTGTGAGTTCCACTTCTTCGTGAGGCTATTTTAGGGCTCAGGATGTCGGTTTCTTTGCATGTCATTGATTCCCTTTGTGAGCTAAGAGCTTCAAGTAGTTGGTGACATGCAAAGCAAGGTGATCGCGATTTTAGACTTACTATTTTAGCAGTGCACTGAATAACCATCTCCCAAATGATCGTGAACTAAAACAGGCTAAGTAACAAAAAATGAGGTCAAACAGAGGTCGCTTGATACATGCTTCAAATGGGTTTCTAGCCTTTGGGACCCAAAAAGAGGGGTAAAAGTCAGAATTTTGCAGAAAAAATCTGGTGTATCCCACTGCGATCAACATCTTTCAAGCTATCCACCGGTAAAATTTGAAGGCAATCAGAGCACTTACTATTTATAGTAAGGTATTCCAGAAACTGGCTAAAAATAGTAAACCAGCAGCAGGCGCCGGTGTCAATGGGCAAGTCACCCGATGAGGAGCATGTCATTCAAATTTCAAGTCAAACGGAGCTGTGGAGATCTCAAAAGCAGGCAGTTACTATAAATAGTAAGTCACCTTTGTGAAATGGACTAAAATAGCGGTCACCAGATAGCGCTATGGAACAAAGCCAGTATAAGCCTGCGAAATCGGCTCAAAATTTCAAATCAACCGAGCTCGGTGGATGTGAAAATTAGAACACTTAATATAAATAGTAGGACATAGAGAAGTCAACGCGGCGATGAAAATGCCCTAGTCTCCGAATCCTTATATCCTCCCCGCCGAAAATGCTCTAATCGTACTGGAGATGTTTATAATTTTCTGCTAATAAAGTGTTTCATCCTCCTCATATGCTAAAATGCGCCCAAAGAAGAATGAGGATGCTTAAAATAATCTAAGTGTTGATGTTTCATCCTCCTGCCTAGGCCAAATGCACCCTCAAGGTGATGGCATGCAAAATAATTTCTGGGGAGTGAAAAGCTTATCCTCCACCCCCTTTGAAATGCGCCCATGCTAAATAAAGAGGCCAAAGAAGTCAAAAGAGGCGTTGAAAAGCTTATCCTCCACCACATAAGAAATGCGCCCATCCTCCTGCATAGGCTAAATGCCCCCTCACCTCAACTAGGAAAAAGACAAATTTTAAATCCTCCTCTATGTCTCAAATGCACTCAAGCTAGGAGAAAGTCAAAGGGTCAAAGTGTTTCATCCACTTCAAGTAAAATGCGCCCAAATCAAGGCATGTGAAGACAAAAGTCAAGGCGTTGAAAAAGATTCCTCCCTCTACACAAGCAAAATGCGCCCATCCTTCATGACATAGGAAATGCACCCAAATGAAGGCATATAAGGACAAAACAAGTCAAAAGGTCAAAGCATTGGAAAGTGTTTCATCCTCATATGCTAAAATGTGCCCAAATCAAGGCAAGTGAAGACAAAAGAGTTAAGGCGTTGAAAATGCAAGGTGGTGAAGTAAAATTACTAAGGCGTGAAGTTTATTCTCCATGACACATGAGATGCGCCAAGGTGAAGGTAATTTAAAGAATAAAATATTGCTAAGGCGTTGAAATGAAGTTCAACCTCCTGCCTCTGTGATATGCGCCGAAGTTGATATGAATAAAGAATAAATGTTGCTAGGCGTCGGAAATACTAAGCTTATGAGGTGAAGATGTAAAATATGCTAGGCGTTGGAATTTTAAAAGGAAATATATCCCTCATGAAATATAAAATGCGCCCAAGGCAATGGAGAAAAATTTCCTAAGTGAATTGATAAAATTTCCTCACAGGCAAGATGATTGAAGTTGAATAAAATTTTCGAAGGCAAAGGTGCAAAATATGCTAAATGATTTTAAATTTTTCGAAGGCACAAAATTTTCTTCCTTAGGAAAAATACGCCCAAGTTGGAGGGATGTGAATTTTTTCAGAGACACGAGTGAAATTGCCAGTGGAGAAATAAGAGGACGTCAGCTTCACAGGGTTGATAAGAAATTTTCAAGTCAGAGCAACAAAATACTCACAAGAAATGGATTAAATTTCATGAAGAATTATTTTTCTAAGGTTCAAAATTCAAGAAAAGTTAAATGAACCCGTTCGTTGTATACCCATGAATTTGACAAGTTCTGAAAGAAATTTTCTTCTGGGTATTGAAGATTGTTGACAAGGAATTGATTTTGAAGTTCTCTGCACTTCGCCAGGGCTTTTATGATGGAGATTTTGATCGGCACTTGAACTGTGGAATTTTCCTAAGGGAAATTTAAAATATTTTCTGAGGCAAAGTGAATAAAATGTGTTTTCGAGAGATAAAATGCTTCAGACGATGAATTTGAAGTTGGTTGCCTAGATGAATTCGATCAAGTTCTTTGTGAGATAAATCTTCCAGAGTCAGAGTGAATAGAAATTTAAATGACAGAGCTCCGGCTGGTGAATGAAATTTGTTAAAAAGTGAAGTTAAAATAAATATTTTCGAAAGAGAATCGAAAATACACTAGTCAAAGTTGAAGTTCTAGAAGGTCAAGATTCCAAGCGTTAGGTGACAAGTGTTGCAAATGCCATAGGAGGGAAATTTGAATTCTTGAAGAGAAGTAGTGGAAATTTAATGAGTTTGCTAAACTTGACCTCTTTCTAGAATTCGATTTTGCTATAAGAGCTGAAAATTCATTCATTCTTTTCACAGCTGAAGACATTCGAATTTTGCTCTGAGTTTTAAGTTGCAGTGAGTGACTGAGTTAAGTGTTGAAGAGGATTGCTGAAGCTGAAGGTTGTTGAAGAGGTACGACTTGAAGTGAGGATTGCTGAAGTTGAAGTTTGAAAGTCTAAGTTTGTGGCTGAATATTGCTGAAGTGCGAAATTGCTAAGTCATTTGAAGTTGCAAAAGTGCGAATTTATAAGAGTCCAGTTGCTGATTGAAGTTGGACGATTTTCTCAAGTATTGAAGTTGTTGCAGCCAACTTAGAAAAGTTGCTGAAGCTTAGTTGCTTACTTGCTGAAACTTTCTAAGTGATTGAAAGTTCGAAATTGTGAAGGAGAAGTTGAGGTTTGCAGATGAATAGAATGTTGCAACTTCTCAAGTTTTTAAAAGTCGACTGGCAGCCCCTGCATGATATTTTATTTATTTTCTAAATTAATTTGCTGATGGTTGATTATTGTTTTGTAGAATGGATGAAGTAAGAGCAACTGGCAGAGAAAGCAATGGTGCATCCAGGTAGGCTGTTATCAAGAAACTGAGCAAGCCTTTCCTGTCGGAGTCAAAGTTCACTTCGAAGTTGAGCAAGCTGGCTGATACAAATTTGGGTTCTTTCAACTTGGAGACTTTCAAAAATCGGATAATGGGAGTTGGCAGTCACCGTCCTTCAATCACTTCGCACAATATTGTTCGAAGTGGCTTGTATGCAGTTGCTGGTTTTCCACCTGCTATTCAATGCTCGGAGCTAATGATGGAGTGTGCTAATTACTATGAGGCTGATCACAGGTCAATTGTTTCACCAAATGGCCAAGTATTTGCCAACCTTACTCCTGCAGCTATTGGTGAGGCTTTTGGAATCCCAACACACGAGAAGATGATTTACAAATCAAGAGAGCGTGCTGAACGAATGTATGCTTCTACATTCGAGAGATGTGCAAAAGTGATCAACACTTGCTGGATGAACAAGCCCAAGCCCTCTCGTACAAAGTTGCCAAGACAGAATATATCAGATGATTTGAAGCAGGAGTATTGTGACCTGATCATGATGCTGAGTAGAGTTGGAGGTTGCCCTCAGGCGTTTATTTTTGAGCCATGGATGTTTTATTACATCAACCTCGTGCTGGAGGGAAAAGAGCGCATCAATTGGGCTTTGATGATTAGTGATAATTTGCACGAGCAACTCCTGAGTTTGAGAAGAACGAAGACCTTTTACATGGGCTCTTACATTATTTACTTACAAAGAGCCTGTTGGTTGTGGTTCTCATCAATTCAAAATCTATGAGGCTTGTCCGCAGTTGCACTTAACAAGTACCACCCATTACAAGCGTGTCAATGACGCCTTCACCATGCACATCACGAGATCACTTCAGGAGCGTACACATCATAGGATCTCGAGGGAAGCTCAAGAATTAATAGATAGGTATGGGTGCTGGTTTATACAGTTTCCGAAGTTTTATTACATCAAGCTGCAAGGTTTTTCTTCATATCCATATAGGCTGCCTAAGTACCCAACCAATAGAATTTTAATGTTAGAGATATCTATGCAACTGGTTGCCTACGATAAGATTCAGAAGAGAAAGAAGAAGGGAGGAGTTGACTTCCCTATTGTCATGGGTAATTCAGACGAAGTGTGTCCTTCAATTCAGGCAGCTAGAGAAGCTGAAAGTGAACTTCAGTTCTTTCATTTTTCCTATAAAACCAGTAGACAACACTATGACCCACATAGCAATATCAGGTGGATACTATCAGAAGAGTTTAAACATAAGGCAAACATTGAGGATTATTAGGCTAGTGCATCAGATGAGTCTGAGGTCAGAAAGAGAATATTCTCTAGGTTGCCATTGAATATGATTAGGGAGTGTGAAGTCATTCCAGTACTAGACTAGGTGGATGAGGACATGAACGTTCTCCATCCAGATTATGAGGCAATGAGAGACATGCCACTTCCACTCCCAAATTGGTCGGAGCCTGAGATTGCTGATTTGGACACACTTTGCATTCCAATTATGACATTTACTAGAGCATGGGTTGATAGG
>VDFB02368878.1:0-38253 GCA_007258455.2 Sequoia sempervirens | reverse complement strand
ATAAGGAGTTACCAAGGCGTTGGAGTTATTCTTTCCAAATGTGCTAAGTACGCCAAGATGGTGGGTGATGGAAAATAAAATATTGCTTGGGCATTGAAGATGCTAAACCTGCAAGGTGGTGAAGTAAAGTGGCTAAGGCGTGGAAGTGGAAATCCTTCAGCATGTGTCATTTGCGCCCAAGGTGTTGAAGATGGTTGCTAGGGCGTTGGAAATTTTATGGAGAATAAAATACAAAGGATGAATAATGCATGCCTAGGCGTTGAAATTGCCAGATGAAAAATAAATTAAGTGTGATGTGCTTTCAAGAAATATTTTCTAAGAAAAGTTGATGAATTTTTTCTCACCACTGGCAAGATGGATTGAAGGATGAATAAAAATTTTCTAAGGGAAAAATTTTTCAAAGTGCTAAGTGATTCAAAAAATTTCTAAGGCACAAATATTTTCTCCCTTAGAAAAATGCCTAAGTATGATGAAGTGATGAATTTTCCTGAAGTCCGAGTGAAGTTGCCAGAGGTGAAATCAGTGAATGCCAACTCCACAAGATTGATAAAATTTTTCCAAGTCAGAGCAAAATTCTCAGAGGGGATCGAAGAACGAGAATAAATTTGATGGAAGAATATTTTCTAAGGTTCAAAATTCAAGAAAATTAAATGAACCCGTTCGTTGGGCATCCATGAATTCGACGCGTTCTGGAGAAAATTTTCTTCTGGGTATCGAAGATTGTCGATGAGGAGTTGATTTTAAGGTCTTCCACAGCTTGTCGAGGATTCTGGGATGAAGATTTTTGATGGGCACCAGGTTGATGAATTTTCCTATGGGAAAATTTGAAAAATTCTGGGATGAAGATTTTTGATGGGCACCAGGTTGATGAATTTTCCTATGGGAAAATTTGAAAATTTTCTAAGGCAAAAATGAAGAAAATGTGTTTTCAAGGTGAAATTCTCCAAACGATGAGTTTGAAAGAAATGGCCTAGGTGAATTTGTTCAAATTCTTCGCGAATATAGTTTTCTTGAGCCAGAGATGGATAAAATCAAGGTTGTCAGAGCTCCAGCAGGTGAAATGAATTTCTTGAAGATGCAGTCGAAGTAGATGATACGCCCTTGAAGAGGGTGGATTGAAAATTTGGCTAAGGCATGAAGAATTTGAACGCGAAAGCGACGAACGCTGGGAAGATGGAACGTGAAAATCTTGGTAAGTAAGTTGAGTTTATATTGTGAAGTGTTCTAATGCTTCTCTCCTTGCTTGTTTTGCAGGAGGAACGTTGAAGCCAGAGCACGATGTCTGGAAGTGGTGAAGCATGATGATATCACAACCTTCGAAGGAGGATAAAGTTACAAGTTTCAACCTCGAAGGAAGAAAGTTGCGAAAAATGGCTAGGTGTTAGCCTCAAGTGGCAAAGAAGTTGAAGAACAAAGGTCAAGAAGAAGATCGAGAATAATGTGAACGCATCTACAAATGGAATCTTCTAGAAGGATGATGGTGGACATTATGGCGCATTTATTACCCCACTCTCTTTTGTGGCGGTTTTTAGGGCAAATCATGTTTAGGGCTGAGGTGGCACGATCTGGGCCATCCAACCAATTGTAACCCTAGCCGTCTTTTGGGACTTGGCTAGCTATATAAAGGGGGGAGTCCCCCTCATTTGTAACTCAGTAGTAGACAGTAGGATTAGAGTAGAAGTCGGAGTAGAGAGGCAACTAGGTGATAGCTTAGAAGTAGCTTAGTATAGATTGATAGTGTAGTTTGAAGAAGAGGGAAAGTTTTCCCTTTGAAAACTTTGTAAGAAATTGTTGTGTAACACTCTTCATGATAATAGATCTTTTCATTGATGATGGAATTCGTCTTGTCATGAATAGCTAGCAAGGTTTCTTCGTCCTTCGGATTCAAATGGTAGTTCAAAGTAGTATAATTTTCATTTCATGCAAGTAGATGTTAGCTGTGAAATGTGGTGTTTGATCTAAGCAACTTCGTCTATCCATACCACTAGTGTATTTGCTGATGGTGAATGCGCCTTGTGTGGTCAACTGGAAACGTTTGGGCCTAACTTCAATCACAGTTTGAATGGTGGTATGCGTCGTCGTGATGGTATCTTCATGTCAAATGGTGGTTTAAACATCCTTAGTCATCTCCCTTGAAGATTGCACCGACTCCGTGGAAGCTGTCCGATGCGAGGCAAAGCGAAGTTTGGTAGAAGTTTGCTGAAGTTGAGCTCCATATCCCACGCCTTAGAGTAGATTAGAATCTCTAAACCCTACCCTATTTCAATTTAGTACTTTCTGATTAGAATAGGTAACCCGCACTTCATAGATAAATCTTTTGAGCATTTGAATTCCTTTCCCCGCTGCTGAACAATTACGTAAGTCCCCTCGTAAGAACACAGCAAATCACATCGAGCCGAACTGAGCCTATTCGCACTAGAGGAACCTTGGAGTTGAACGCACGAACTTTCTTGCAATCTTAGCGTGCGGAATACTTTGATCAAGAGAGAATAGGGAAGCCGGTGGCAACTTTATTCTGCGTTGGTGCGGTCATGAAAAACACATCAACAAGTACATGGTTCGCTCTCATCAAGAGTAGGACGTTGGCAAGCCCAAGTCATCATATAGGACAAACCCCTGTTAAATCATCCGCCTAAGAAGCTTCCTGGTTATCTTGCACTTATGATGTCTATTTTTGATACGCGGCCTCTGAGTTTTGAGGAGGCATATGAAAAACATATTTGACAAACATTGGAAAAGAAGTATAACTCTATCATTAAGAACAATATCTAGGAAATTGTACCAGGACCATGAAGTGAGTCAACGATTGTCTCCAGATGGTTGTTAAAAATTAAGTATGCTGCAGACAGTACAAGGGCAGGTTTGCAAAGAGGAAGTTGTTCAAAATTAATGTGGAAGAGTACAAGGGCAGGTTCACAAAGAAGAAGTTGACAATGATTAAATTTATGCTCCATTTCAAAGGTATGCTTCCAATATTAGCCATATCATATCTTGGCTGCTTGCTAAAATGGGAGTTTGTATCAAATGGATGCAAAAACTGTTTTCTTGAATGGAGTAATTGAAGAGGAAGTGTATGTTTATCAGCCTAAAGGATTTGAGATCCATGAGCATGAAACTCTTATTCACTTTGAAGAGGGCCCTCTATGGGCTTGGCCAGCCACTACAGACCTGGTATGCATAAATAGATGAGCATTTGCAAAAGTCAGGATTTGCCAAGAGATCATCAAATTCTTCTCTCTATTTTATCCTTGATAAATCAGAATTACTTGTTTTGATATTATATGTAGATGATTCAGTCATTATAGGGAATTCCATGAAACTAATTATGCAGTGCAAGGACATAGGACTGCTGCATTATTTCTGCAGCTTGGAGGTTAAGCAAGTTAATGGAAATGTCTTCCTTGTTCAAAGGAAGTTGATATGGAGATTACGAAGTTATTTAAGATGTTGGGATTCCAATTGATGTTAATTCCAATGGCACCAAATTTGAAGTTAGTGAAGCTAATTCAGATTTGCTTGATCCTATTCTCTATATGCAGCTGAATGGATCATTTGTGTACTTAGTCAATATCAGACCTGACATATGCTATGTAATATATAATTTGGACTTGTTCATGGCAGAGTTAATAATCACACAGGAAGGTTGCAAATCATGTATTCTAGCACCAGTTTTTTATATTTTAAATTGACCAGTGGCAACATTTACAAGTCACATAAAGGAACTGATGTCTTTTAAATAGCACTTTATATAAGTTGAGGTGAAGATCAATAGTGTTGAACAGAAACTACATAGTTTACCCCTAGTTATTACAATTTAGCACCCATACTCAGCCAATGTCCTTCACTTGTGAAATAAAAAGGGTTATAAGCAAAGGAAAACACAACAGAATGGATTTAATAATTAAAAAAACAAAGGTCAACAAGTGATAAGAGTTGCACTGCTATTACTGTTCCAAATCAGGTCACATATCCTAGAATGATAGGATGAGAGCAACCAATCTTCTCTAAGGCAATGCAAGAGAAAAGAAAAAGAGATGAATCCTATCAATGATAGTATAGATGATACCAATGATGACTAAAGAGATGAAGTAATCAACGTGAATATCACTTTTGACTGGTCATGGATGTATAAGCTCATCCCTAGAAAAGGGTAACAATGGAGAAGTTGCTTTTCATGGAAGATTGTACAGATAAATAAATTGCATTTAGACGGATTCTACCTCTACAGGGATTATGGCAGCTTACCCCTAGTTATTATAATATAGCATCAATTCTCAACCAATGTCCACTTGTGGAAGAAAAAGGGTTAAGCAAAGGAAAACATAGCAGAATGAGTTTAATCATTAAAAAAAAGGTCAGCAAGTGATAAGAGTTGCACTTCTATTACTGTGCGAATCAGGTCACATATCCTAGAATTATAGGATGAAAGCAACCAATCTTCTCTGAGCCAAAGCAAGAGAAAATAAAAAAGGACAAATACTATCAATAATGGTATAGATGATCCCAATGATGACTAGAGAAATGAAGTTATCAGTGAAAATATTGATAACAGATATGGTGAATATCACTTTTTACTGGTCATGGCAGTATAAGTTGATCTGTAGAAAAGGGTAACAATGGAGAAGTTGCTTTCCATGGAAGATTGTACGGATAAATAAATTGCATTTAGATGGATTCTACCTCTACAGGGATTATGGCAACTTTTGGGAGCATTTATGTTTCCAGATATGCTTAACACAACAACCAAACCAGTAAAGTTGTTTTCTTAATAAAAAGAAGTCATTAATAAAGTTACATTTTGTTAGCAGAAATTATTGAAATATGTCCGTGTGTTGTAAAAATGTTTAACATGATACTGTGTGTGCTATGGGGTATACAATTAAGAAATAATATTTTTTGGTTAATGTGAGATATTATGCTAGGACTTCTAATGTTAGTGGTCACATTAAGCTAGCAATCCAACCATAGGTGCTAGCTAGTCAGAATGCTTTCTAGGTAATTTATTTTAAAGCATAGCAACTTCTAGAATTCAACAATTTAGTAGATGAGTCCTTGAAAATTACAGAGCCTTCTTTTATTATCACCTCCCCATTATCCACTGAGGAGTAATAATAAAGCAACTGATCATTAATTCATTGCTCTTCAATCCTTGAGAATATTAGTGTTCATTTATAATCACCAACTCAAAAAGGGTAGTGATTTCAAATGCATAATTTTAAGAAAGAGGCGAACACGAGACCATGGCTTTGTTGGAGAAATCAGATCAATCCTAGAAAGCTAGGGATTCAGCTTAGTTTATGTTGTTAATAGCCATTACTTTGGTGAAAATCAAAAAATTAAAAAACTGATAGGAGACATAGCAAATCTAGGACCTTCTTTACCTTTGCCAAACAAGAATTTTATCCAGGCCAAAAAATATTGTACAAATTGTTTCAACTTGAGAACGTTTGGTTCCAAGTACCAGATCATCTGCTTAGTGAATAGAAGAAATTATTCAATTTATTCATTAACCATTATATTCAAAACAGGGGAGGATAAATACTGTTATTGCTAAATAGGTACAATGGACTTCAAAACAACACTCCCCCCAGTGACAGAGATAAAAATGGTAGTCCAAAATAGGGCAATTCAAATTTTGGTCTCTAGCAACTCTGCTGAAATATCCCACTTAATTTTAAAAAATATATAATAAACCCTAGCTCACAAGAATAGTTTACACAATTAATAATAAATATGAAATCTACCCAGAAATTGCATTTTAATAGTTTATTATCTAATTCAAATATAATACTTGGGATTTGTAGATGGCCATGTTAATAAATAATTATATTGTAATCGACCGTACTAATTAAATAAATGTTGTAGTCGGTCGTACTGGGAATAGATAATAATGGAATAAATAAATAATGTTTTGTCCGGGTCAGTTAGCACTCGGGACTAGTTAGCACTCGGGTTAGTTAGCACTCGGGACTAGTTAGCACTCGGGATTAGTTGGTACTTGTCAGTTGCTGACGGTTGGTGCTCTCAATTGACGCTGGTTAACTATTTATGTTGCTGTATCGTTCGTAGTCGGGGAAGTGTTGTTGAGATGATAATGTAATACTGCAAGTACATGAATATAGACTTCAATGCTTCATATATATATCTGTTCTGTGAATGCTTTACATGCTCAATGATATTGTGTATTCAGTTTACTTCTGTAGCGTATTGAATTACCATTACTGGAGTAAACATTTGGCGCCGTTGCCTGAACGGACTAGGGCATCACCTGCCATGGCAGCGTAATGGGTCAACCAGCGGAAGAACCTGTAAATGCTAATGAGGAACGGGAAGACTCATTGACAGAAGATCTAGTAAATTTGTGGAAAATATCGTTACGTGACCACGTGCGTAGGGAATCCCACATTCGGGAGATCCCTGAGGAAGTCATCTGGGATCGGTTGGAAGTAAACGACGAGGTGAACCACCTCCTGAATCGTATGCCCAGGTTACTGGCCCGCCATTTCATTATCCTGCAGGATTTGCGAGAAGAAGAGTATCGCAAGCGCTGAAGGGAGCAAATCGTACAACATTGTGAAGACAAAACCAAACGTGAAGAGGAAGAACGCGATACTAGCCGGCGCCGTACTTCCGGCAACCAGCAATGATTGCTTGAACAACTAATAAATGCCCGTACGGCCGAACAAAGACAAGCATCGCGTACCTGACGGGCACGGGACTCCGGAAGAGCAAGTTTGGCGATCACTCAGGCTGCAAGAACAAGAAAACCGGCAAAGAAAACTGAAGCAAGTCAGTAAGGAATTGGATGAGGATTTAATTGAAATAAATTAGAGCATTAAAAGAACATATGAAAATCTGACAAGAATAGACACATCCATTGGACGAGTGCACCAAAGTTTGACAGAACGAAGGGATGGAAAACCCTTCGGCACCCCGTATATAGGAAGATATGATCCTGATGAGAATGACGATGAATTAAGTAGTAGCATCAGACGTTTTCAAGAGTTGTCCTTATCAGACGACGACGAACGACTGACGAGTGGAAGATCTGAGCCCAGTACCCCAAGGCGGAGAGAGTACCGAAGGGAACCCCAGGAGACTCAAGGTGTCAAGGACGCCGAAGGAAGACATGGGAGTGACTCGTACGTGGCCGAGAGTGCAAGTGACGCACCGGAACGTAGCGGGGACACCAGTCTACTCGGGTCCAACACACAAGGAGGACAGTGGGGAAAGATGGCTCATCCGGATCGGCAAAAGCTGCCGAAGTTCATGGGGAATGGGTCAGAAGATCCAGTACGACACTGTAAGACATGTGAAACTATTTGGATAGCCAGCGGACAGGATGATCCCGACCAATGGCTGAAAGCATTTCCAGCGACACTTAGAGAGAGTGCCATTGATTGGTACTCTGAATTAGATCAAGCACATAAAGCTACATGGAGATTATTGAAGAAAGTATTTCAAGAGGAGTTCAAACTCCTGTGGGATGATAGTGAGATTGTTGCGGAGATATACAATACCAAGCAAGGAAAGCACGAGATTGTGCGGACCTACAACCAAAGACTCAAAGATTTGCTGGGGAAATTGGAGGCACAGCCGGCCGACGGGTTGAAGAAAAGATGGTTCATCGAGGGCTTGCTTCCGTCATTAAGAAAGAAAATGAAAGTCGTACCTCCTTCGTTGTACGCCAAAGCATACAATCGGGCAATGGACATAGAAAGTGAAAATAAAACATCCTCCCGAGGGAAAAAGAAGACAGACGACGAGGAGAGTACAGATGACAGTGACAGTGAATCCAAGACTGTACAAGCACTCAGGAAAGATATGATGCGAATGATGAAAGAATTGAAGGCCGACAAGGAGAGTACGAGAGAAGCCAGAGAACTGTGGTGTACGAACTGCAATGCGGAAGGTCACACGAAGGCAAACTGTCCCAAGAACTTATTCTACGATATCTGCCAAGTGATGGGACATTCCGTCAAGGAATGCCCATACAACTTAAAAGCCAGAAGTGCACAAGTACTCTTCACTCATGGAGAGCCGACAACACCACCGAACACACCACCAAAGCCCCAGTACAATAGCAATGCATCCCCTAGAGGTTACCGGAGCAACAAAAGTCCGAGAAACATGATATAGTATGATGCAAAAGGAAGGCCCATGATCCAATGCAGGAAGTGCAATGAATGGGGCCACTTTGCCAGGGACTGCCAGAACGGTCAAGGTTCGGGAGGGAGATTGTGTAAGTGGTGTGGACCAGGCGATCATGAAGATAACGAATGCCCTAAGCAAAAGGGTATCCAAATGCTGGAAGTAGAAGAACAAGAGGTACTGGCGATCACTAGAGCACAAGCAAAAAAGGACACTTACCCAGATCCATGTACGGAGAAACAAAGGATGAAGGAAGCAAAAACTGAAGTGGAACTGGCAATGGCGAAAGAAAACAAAGTACCTCTAGAGAAGCCAGGAACCTCTTGGCAGTTGGAGGCGAAACCCACATCATATAGCAGGTACTGCAGACCACCATACCAATAAAAGTAACTAACCTTCTCCAAACTATGCCGCAGTTGGGACTGGCAATCACAAACATTGTCGGGGATGGCAAGCAACCGCAATTAGAGGAACGAAGGCAAGAATTGATACCAGAATTGCCACCGTATGGTGAACAAACAATCGAGCCAGTATTGCTCACAGCAAACATCAGAAAGATGCCAGCGGTCGTGCATATGGAGATCAAAGAGAATATCTTGACAAATACTATCGTCGACGGAGGATTAGGAGTCAACGTACTACCTGAAGACACATGGAAGAGTCTCGGGAATCCTACACTCTGGCCACAGACATTCCAACTGGTGGGCGCTGATCAACATGGTATCAAGCTGTTGGGAACACTGATGGCGCAAAAGGTGACGATTGGCACACAACAGTTTTTGCTAAATTTTGTCGTCATCCCATTACAGAGGAAAGCATATGATGCACTACTTGGGAGAGGATGGCTAATAGTGGCAAAGGCAGATCATAATTGGAAGAGGAACACACTTTCAATGAGAAGTGGCGGGAAGTGAGTGCGTCCCTGGATGCACAGATGACGTCGGAGTAGTAGAAGAATGCTCCGCTCGCAGTCGCCTCACCTCCTCGGTACGTGTGCGAAGCTGCCGATCGGCCAGTATCTCCCTCTCCCTCGCAGTCTTTACCATACGGGCTGCCTCCATCAGTTGGCTTTTTTCCTTCTCCGCCTCTGCACTCTTGGCCGCCAAATCAACATCTTTTGCAGCCAATTGATCTTCCAATGCTTTTACTCGCTGCTCCCATGCTTCCTCTTTTTGCTTTGCTTCCTCCTCCAAGGCGGCCACCCGAGGCTCCAAGACTTCCAATCGAGCTCCCCTCTCACTAGCAAGCCGATTTGTTCGGCCAAGTCATTCTGGATGTTCCTTATGGTAGCAGTGGACTCCTCCTTAACCCTCTGTACGAGTCTATAGGCTTCCACTCTTCGTGATACCGCTACCTCAGTAGAAAATACTTGGCGTTTCATGAGGAGAAAGACATCCCGAAAGGAAAGCTCTATGTGATATAAACTTTCCAGAACCCCTGCGTCTCTTCCTACTAGTCTCGGTGGTCGACCCCGCCAGGCTCTCATCATTGCAAGAGTCTCTCCTGCTAGCCACTCCTCGCTGAATATCCATGTGAACTCAGCCTCACACCCCATTTGTACGAATCCTCGGATGCGCTGAACTTCCTGGCCCACTAGAGGAGATCGGCCAATCCTAAGGTCTCTAGAAACCTATCCCACTCGGATCATTAACCTGCCCATATGCTCTAGCTCCTGTACATATCGTTGCACCGTGCCTAGTGGGTCTGATGGGTTTGGTTGTGACATCTCCACAACGAATCCCTCCGTGAGGTCACCCTCGTCGTTCTCCTCATCGCTGGGCGCTGTAAAAGGTTTTGTCTCCTCCTGGGGCGATTCCCTGACTATCTGTTGAGGCTCATGTATGGCCGTCCCTGGCTCCTCTTCTGTTCTAGCCTCAGGGTGTGCAAGTGGGTCCTTGACAAGTTTGGCCGTCTCACTTTGCTGAGTGTGAACGACTGGCCCTTCCTCACCCCCTAGTCCCTCCAAGGGACTCTTCTCCCGTTGTTCTGGCTGCTCGGCCACTTCTAAGGTGAGGCCTACTGATCCCAACCAGCTATCAATCTGGGCTACTTCTGGTGCTCTGGGGGCTGGGGGAGTCTCCTCGGTGGTTGCAACCGTTCCCCCAGTTCCTGCTACTGGAGTTGCAACTCCTAACGCTGCCGAGCCTGGCAGTGGTGCAAGGGAAGAGGCAGTTGGCAATATCTCGATGGAACCTGCCGATACAATGGCTGCCCCCTGTGATGTCGTAGTGGCAAGTGGTGCCCACTCTGGCGATGCACCAGGTGATGAGGCAGCTACCCTCAACATTCGCCTGGCTCCAACTGGCGAAACAGGAAGAGTGAAGGTGACTGAGTGTGTGTTCTCCCTGGCTGGCCGTGCGGGAAGAGTAAACCCTGCTGGCTGCAAAAATGGTATGTCCACCTCTTGCCCACCGATGGTGACGGACACCTCCTCATCGACTGGTGAACTAGACTCCAAGGTCGAGGAAGATAAATCTATAGGCTCATCTTTGTCTGATGCATCACCCTGCTCTGAGGCCTCTTCTACTGATGTTTCCTCTTCCACCAATGCCTCCTTTTGTTTCCTCTTCTTTCCTGTAACCCTGCCCTCGCTAGCTTGCTTGGCTTCCAGTCCAGACCAGTAAAATACTGTCGGCAACCCGGTATCTGTTGTGACCTTTTCACACATCGCCCCATTCAAAATGGGGACCCCTAAATTTTTGCTCCATTCTGGTCTTTTGGTTTTGGTTTTTGTCTTTCTCTCTCGTTCTGCTTCTTTTCTGCTGTCTGCTTTCCGGGGACGTTCCCATCAGCAAGCTTGAACGTAAGATTCGACCAAGCACTGAAATTAGGGTTTCACATCTTTTCGGTCACTTTGGAGTCAAATTGAGTTGGTTATTTAGCTTTTGAGCCTAGCAGTGCTATTACCATGCTTTCAGCAAGCAACTCCTAAATTTTCACTAAGTTCTGCCAACTTTCTATTTTTAGTAAGTGTCAGTTTAGGGTTGATTTTCTTAAGATTTTCACATTTGGACAACTTCATTGCATTCCGAGCACTTCAAGTTCACTTTTGACAAATTTTGAGCAAAACCGGACAACCTGCTATTTTTAGCAGTACAACTTCCAGAGCAGATTTCAAGGTCTAGATGTTACATTTTCTGATGCATGTCCAGAGATTCCTTCTGGGTTTTTCGAGACCTTCACGGTGATGTAACATGCAAAGTATGATGATGACTTTCAGCATTCGGCCTTCGGAGGCCGATATTAGGGTTTGCATGCAGACATTTTCAGCGCATGTCGGCATTTTCTTTCTGGGTTTTCCAAGAGCTTCGCGACAGTGTAACATGCGAATGGAGCTGACCACTTTTCAGAAACTTACTATTTTTAGCCAGTGCGTGCATGTTGGAGATTTTTTCTGGGTTTTTCTGGGTTTTCCGAGATTTTTTGGGCAGTATGACATGCAAGATCATCCGGCAGCCGGTCGGTCACTTTTCCGGCCGTTTTCTATTTTTAGCAGGTACCACTTGGGCAACAGCTCGGCACTTCAGAACTGCAAACTGATTAGCACGCAACTGAAACGAGGACAAACGGAGCTCATCTGAGCAACGTGCACAAAATTAGGGTTTCGAGCTTCAGCGCTAAAAATGAGGAGTCAGAAGTCAAAATGCTCAAAACTGAGGTATCCATCCTGATCAGCATCCTTTCAAGAATCTGCTGGCAAAATTTGAAGGCAATCAGAGAACCTGCTATTTTTAGTAAGGCGTTTTGGACGAGGGCTATAAATAGAAAGTTGATCTCGGCATCAGCATAGACAAGCAAGTTCACCAACGAAGAGCACACTGTCCAAATTTCAAAGCAAACGGAGCAAAGGGAAGCCTCAGAAATAGGCACTTACTATAAATAGTAAGTCGCTTCAAAGCAGCTATAAACGGCAGGTTGACGCCAGATCTCAGCAAGTACAAGTCAAACAGGTGATGAAGAGTCCGTGGCGCGAATTTCAAAACAAACGGAGTTACAAAGAATGAAGAATCAAGTAATTGCTATTTTTAGCAGGTCAATTAGGGTTTCCTAAAATCAAGGGCGGGACCCGACATTCACGCAGAAGCAGCATTCAGTTACGATCACCAGGCATCAGGCAATTGGCACATGAAATTTGGAGACTGTCTGAGAAATTTCTATTTTTTAGCAGGTTGCTAAAAATAGCAGGCGCAGACGGGCATCGGGCATCGACAGCACCAAGTCAGTCAAAATTCAGAGCAGAGCAAAAATCAAGCTTTTTGGAGTTAGAATTCAGTCAGTGGCGCAAAATTCAGGGAATATTCTAAAAATAGAAAGACGGGGCAAGTTGGGGTTGACAAAGGAAAATCAACTCAAATCTGGCAGAAGGCAAAAAATTTGTCAAAATGGAAGTTGAAAATTTCACTAAGGCATTTAAATTAGACGGAGACCCATCTAAATGCGCCCATGGCAAAAGTGAATGCTTGGCCCCTTAAATGCGCCCAAAGCCAAAGATGAAAGCTTGGTAGGTGATTTGCGCCCAAAGCCAACAATGAAAGCTCAGTGTGGTAAATGCGCCTCTTGGTGAAAAGGTTTGAGAAATATTCTAAGTGTCTAGTACCATTTGCGCCCAGGCTAAAAACTTAAAGCACACTCTGAGATTTGCGCCCAAAGCCTAAACTGGAAGTTGACATATTGGTTGGCGCCTAAGTGTCGAAACATGATGCTCCACCCTTCATATGCGCCCAGCTCAAAGGGATGTGATGAAAAATTTCACTAAGTGTCGAAACTGGAAGTTGGAGGTCCCAAATGCGCCCCAAGTCAAGATTGGAAGTAGCAACAGGCAAATGCGCCCTCGAGAAGAAAAGAGAAGAGGGACTTAAAATTTCACTAAGGCATAAATGAATGTTGCAAGTGTCAAATGCGCCTGGCATAAATTGAAAGTGGCATGTGGTAAATGCGCCCCCTCATGAAACTGGATGGAGACCCTATCAAGTGCGCCTTGGGAGGATGGAATGGTCTTAGCGTTAGAAATTGAAAGCATCACACCTCATATGCACCTAGGACATGAATTAAAAGTTCGATATGAAGGATGCGCCCCATGTTGCAAGGAATCTCTAAGTATGCTAAGGCGTAAAAATCAAAATGAATGTAGACCCTCTCATATGCGCCCAAGGCATAAAACGGAAGCTCATGGGCCAATTTGCGCCCCCTCTTCAAAATGAAAGCTCCTCATGATGAATGCGCCTTGGGCAAGAAAGAGCTCGAAAATATTCCAAGGCATTAAATTAAAAGTGGCCAATGTCATATGCGCCTGAGAGGTAAACTGGAGGTTGCTTATGTAAAATGCGCCTATGGCAAAACTGGAAGTAGGCTATGCTAAATGCGCCCCAAATTGAAGGCTGCCTATTTAATGTGCGCCCTGAGTTGGAAAATCTGAAAATCCGCCAAGTGTTAAAATTGAAACCTCTGGGTATCATATGCGCCCATCTCAAAAAAATTAAAAGCTCGGCCTCTCTTTTGCGCCCAAAGCATAAATGGAAGTTACCCCTATGATATGCGCCCCCATTCAAATGCCTGTCCTCTTGTTTGCGCCTATCACAAGCTGAAAGCTTTGCATATGATTTGCGCCCAAGGCTTGGAGGAGATAGTGTTTTTTCTAAGGTAAAAATGCATCCAGTGCGCCCTCAAAATCAAAGTCTACCATGATATTTGCGCCTCAAAAAGAGGAATTTCCTGAAGCATTTGAAGTCTGAGGCTCCACACATCTCATATGCGCCCAAGTGATAAACTCAATACTCAGGCTATGAAATGCGCCCTCCTCCTTTTAATTCGGACAATGAGACTCTTAAAGTTCCTAAGTGCAAGGCGTAATTTTAATTTCAAACCTTACCATTCAAAGTACGCCTAAGGGAGATTAAAAAAAAATATATATATATAAAATAAACTAAGAGGCGTTTAAATTAAAAGCTTGTGATGTCATATGCGCCCACCTTTAAGGGTTAAATTTTAAAATTTTAAATGGAGCGTTCGAAGTAATTAAAAAGCTCAAGCAAAAGGCGTTTGGAGGAAATGAAATTTCTCTAGGCAATTAATTGCGAAATTTGCCCAAGTTGGAGAAATTATTTAATTTAATTATTTGATTATTTTCCTAAGTATAATAAATATTAAATTTCCCCTTTCGATTTTGACCCATGAAATTGTGAAATTCGGATGATTTTAACAAGGGGAATTTATTTTGGAAGTCAATTACGAATGGAAAATAAAATTACGCCTAGCAAGTTTTGACGGGTGATATCGAATTTTTAAAGTACGTTGAAGAAATAAATTAAAATGGCTTTTAAATTAAATTTTAATGAATTAAAAGATGCCATTTTAAAATGCAGTTGAGATAACTTCAAATCGGTGTAAAAATGATTTTCTCGAAATTACTAGAGGTAACTGGCAGTCGGGAGGGAATTTTAAATTTGAATCGAGGAAAGAATCTCCCCGAATAGCAAATTGTCATAACAACTGCCTGACGACTGGAATATTCCCTTTTAAATTTAGCAAACGCGTCAGTCATAATGAAGGGAATAAAAGGCATCTGCTAAAATTAGCACCAGTCTTTTGCTATAAAACTCTGAGGATTTTCATTCTCATTTCACAAGATGCGAAGTTGAAATTTATGCTAGTTGCTGAAAGCGTGAAATAAGTTCGATTTTTGCAAGAGATCGAAGTTGCTGAAAGTTGATTTCTTGAAGTTGCTGCAATTCGAAGTAAAGTTTGAAGGGTTTAGCATTTTTTTATTTCTTCACGTTGCTGAGGTAAGTACCCGAGGTTGCTGAGACTTTTTATTTTGCTGAAAGTTGAAACGTTTTCGAAGTTTAAAATTGAAAAGGCTGAAATCATTTATTTATGCTTAAGGATTGAAATTGTTTGAATTCGAAATTGCTTATGCTTTGAATTTTCTGAAGTTGCTAAAGCCTTCGAAGTTGCTGTTTTAGAATTTTTGAAGTGCTGATTTTTGATTGCTTTTCGAAGTTGCTGATTTATAACTCTCGAAAAGTTGATTTTAAATTGTTGAAGCTTGCTGATTTAAACTTGCTCGTTTAAAAACTCTCGGACTTATTTAAACTCTTCGAAGTTGCTGATGTATAACTGTGGAAGAGCTGATTTCAAACTTGGTAATTTGTAATTTGAAAGCTTGCGGATTTTAAATATTCGGAGTTGCTGATTTTAAATATTGCTGAAACTTAATGCTTTTTCCGAAGTTGAAATTGTTGGAATTGATTTCTTACGTGGAGTTGAATATTTCTTTTGGCTGCAAGTTGTCGAAACTTGAAGTTTAAATTCTCGAGAAGTCAAAGTTGGCTGCTGAGGCTACTAACTTGCATTTATTTTTGCAGCCAACACCAACCGCTAGCCACCTCACGTGATTTTTTTTGTTTTAAAAAGGTTGATGGAGTAATGTTCACTTTTTTTTTGCAGATGGTTGACGCTGCTGGAACTAGCAAGGCTGCAGCTAAGGCTGCAAACAACGAAGCTGTCAAGGAGAACGCCTCCAGGCAGGCGATTATCAAAGGCCTAAAGAAGTCTTTCATCCCGGAATCAAAGATCATCTCAAAGCATGGAAGCCTGACAGACACCAATCTCGGACCATTCAACCTCGAGGCATTCATACGCAGAATGTACGGGCAAGGCGGCAACCTTCCGACAGATGCATCACGTAAGATCGTCAAGAGCGGATTGTACAATGCAGCAGGGTTCCAACCAGCAGTCCGTTGTCCCGAGTTGATCCTTGAGTGTGCCAACTTCTACAATTCTGAGGATCGGACTATCACCTCTCCGGATGGTATGATCATGGCCAATTTCGCTCCTGATGCAATTGGCGAGGCATTTGGAATACTTGCTAAAGACAATATGTTGTATAAGTCCAAGGCCAAGGCAGACAAGATGTACGCCACCACCTTTGAAAAGTGCATGAAAAGGATAAACACCTCATGGATGCGCAAGCCAAAGCCACCTGCTGCCAGGCTACCGAAACAGATAATCTCAGAAGAGTTGAAGCAAGAGTATTGCGACATCATTATGCTTCTCAGCAGAGTCAATGGCAGCCCACAGTCATTCATATTCGAGCCATGGATGTTCTTCTACATCAGTGTAGTGCTCGAGGGGAACGAGCAAGTGAACTGGGCGCAAATGATCAGTGATAATATTGACGAGCATTTCTAGAGCCTCAGAAGAACAAAAACATTTTCTATGAGCTCATATGTCATTTACATGTTAGCTCGAATGACCAAGTATAGAGGATTGGCGTACCAGGAGCCAATTGGCTGCGGCTATAATCAATTCAAGATTCACCAGTCTTGCAGACAGTTACATCTTACTCACACTGGTGACTTTCAAAGAGTGAATGATGCTTTTACCATGTACATCACAAGGACCCTTCAGCAGAGGCCACAACAGAGGTTATCCGAGGAGGCTCAGATGCTGATCGAAGAATATGGGTGTTGGTTCGTCCAATTCCCGAAATTCACCTATTTGAGGCTTCCGGGTTATGATTCATATGTTTACAAATTGCCAAGGTATCCAACTAACCGAATGATATTACTTGAGTTGTCCAGGCAGTTGGTAGCCTATGACAAGATCATTAGAAGGAAGAAGAAGGGAGGCTTGCATTTTCCCATTGTGTTGGGAAATTCACTCGAGGAATGCCCGACTTTACAGGCAGCCAAAGAGGCCGAGGATGAGCTGAAATTCTACAAGTTGACCCTTTATACGAACTGACAAGATTTTGATCCTAAGGGAATGATTGGAACAGTGCAAGGAGTGGAGTACAAACACAAGGCTCACCTGGAAGACTTTTGGGCAAATGCTGGAAGTGAGGATGAAATCTGGAAAAGGATGTTTTCAAGGCTGCCCCTAAAGCTAATCAGGGAGTGTGAGGTGATTAAGGTGCCAGATCAACTTGAGGAGGATACTAGGGTCACCCATCCAGACTATGAAACGGTAAAGAATGCTTCGATGCCACCAATGGATTGGGCCGAACCAGAGATTGCGGATCTAGACACTCTGTCTATCCCAGTCATGACATTCACTAGAGCATGGGTGGATGAGCATGTTAACAGGTTAAGGAGAAGGTCAGTGGCCCTTACGTATGACCTCATGGGTGATGAAAAGCCGCCGGTGTTAGCAAAGAGGAAGAAGCAGCTCACACGAGGTCCAGAATCAAAAAGAAGGGAGCCCGTTCAGCCAGAGCCGCAGGGGTCGGAGGATACAACGTCCACTCAGCTGGTATCTCATGCTTCCAGTAGGCGTGAAGTTTCATTGTTTGCTAGTCAGAGAGCTCCGAGAAATGAAGAACCGGAAGTTGGAGAAGTCAACCAGCCTATGCCAAAAGAAGTGGATACTCAGAGCGTCAATGATCCTGAAGCTGCCAGTAAGCGGGATGAAGGGGAAGAAACAGATATGGACACCCACTTTGACTTTTCCTTCGGAGAGGAAGATGCTGGGACTCATGAGGGAAGTGATCAAGATGTAGAGATAATTGAGCCTCCACCAAATACTGCTCGGGAAGAAGTTCGGGAAGTAGAAGCAACTGAAGAGCAGCCCCTGATCATTTATGATATTCAACGAAATTGGCTTTCACAGGCGATCAGAAGGGACCAAGATGATGACGCCGACCTAGCACTTGAAATGGAAGAACTCTTAAACAGAACAAGCAAGTCGCCAAAGCGGAAGAGGGCAAGAAAATATACAAGGATGGAAACAAATGAGGCCGGTTCCCGTAGCCTTCATATCGCTGTCCCAAGGGAAGATCATGATTTGAGTGATGCAATGCCGGAGAAGTACACAATCACCACAGTTGAGTTGGGACGCCCTTCCGGAGCGCAAGTGGTGGAAGAAGCTGAAAGTTCGTTTCAGGCATTGAAAGATAGGCTGATGAAGAAGGAAGGAAAGTATAAGAGGTTGAAGAAAGAGCACAGGGCGTTGGTTGAGTATGTGCAAAATCTCGCACATCCTGTTGCTCAAGGTAATCCAGCGGCAGAGCTTCCACCAAAGTTGCCACAAGAGCCGATCAGCGGCCTTGAAGAAGTAAAGAGGGCTGTACGAGAAGGGGATAAGTGGGTAAATGGTGTCCGTACTGAAGCTGAAAAGTTTATGGCGGATCTTGCCTCAGCATTTCAAAATGTTTCTGGTATCCTTTCACGCTTGGATGATGTTGAGCAAGCTTGGGGAGACACCCACATCTTTCAGGACAAAACTATCCCACGTCTTGCTGTTTTGATGCGTGTGCCCACGCAGACTTTGGTGAATGAAGGGGTAATTCAAGCGGGTGATAGGTATGATTTCCGTGGGTGGCATTCAGCAGCGTTCACTGGGAAGAGTTTCTTTGACACTGCAGCAATGGAGTCCTCCAGGATCAGAAAGGCTATGAGGAATATTCACGAGAGTATTCTCAACACTTTGGAGGCAGTGTTCGCGAGGAGGCTTACTCATGAGGAGGTAGATGCAGAAGGGCTAAGGGCAAGATTGCAGCCATTCTTTACGGAGATGAGGACATTTTCCCAGTTGGATTTTGAAAACATCTCCACGTTTTCAACAATCATTCAGAGTACGCAAGATTCTATGGAGACTTGGGAAAAATCTTGTGAGAAGCACGAGCAAATGGTAGCCATCTTGGAGTATCAGCTGAATCTTACTCCATCAATTTCCGAGGAAGAGGTCGACTCAGTGCTGGCACGATTCGTGGTGTACGCGGTCCGAGAGAAGAGCAAAGGAATCCGGGTCATGGACGAGAATCTTCTAGAAGGGTAGTGGGCATTAATTGCTCATGGTGGTCAAAGGAGGAATCTGCTATTTTGGGAGCATTTATGACGCCACTCCTCCACCTTCTGGCGGTTTTTAGGGCAAAGCTTGTCTAGGGCTGAGGTGGCTCGATCTGAGCCCTCCATTGTAATTCGATCTGGGCCGTCGGTTGAAACAGGCCAGCTATATAAGGGGGAGTCCCCCTCATTTGTACTCTAGTAGTCATAGTCAGAATCAGAGAGTAGTGAGCAATTAGTGAAGCAGAATAGAGAGTAGAAGCTTTTAAGTTAGAGTAGTTTCTCATTTGCATTGTTGAAGAAGAAGGGGAATTCTCCCTTTGAGAATTTTGTAAGAGATTGTCACAAAAGGCTATTCTTAATAAAGCATTTCATTGATGGTGAATTCAAACTTTGTTTTGAATAGTTCGTGAGGTTTCTTTTTCCTTTGACTTCAATTAGGACTTAATCTCATGCTAGTAGTTAGACATGGATGTTTATGCTTGATATAAGTGAATTTCTTTTATCCATACCACTAACGTTCTTACTGATGGTAAGCTCGTCTTGCGTGGTCAACTGGAACATTTTGCACTTAACTTTGATCGAAATTCATGTGTAGTTACGCATCGTTGTGATGGTAATTGCATCATTGGATTGTGATTTGAACATTTTTCTTATCCTTTGAAGATTGCACTTACTTTGTTGAAGCTGTCCTATAGGAGGCTAGGCAAGGTTTGTTCGAAGTTCATTCAAGTTGAGCATAACACCCATTTGCATTTAGATTAGAATTTAAAATTTTAGAAAATCCCTGCAGCCATTCAAATTCCGCATAATCTTGGTTAGTTTTAGGAAATTTGCACGCTAAAGCCAAAACATTCGCATAAAAATCCCTTCCAAAAGCATACATTGGTTGTTATTGCACGCACTCTGAACAATTACGTAAGTCCCCTCGTGAGAACACAGCATATACACATCAACCAAACTGGGTCTATTCGCATTTCAAGAACCTTGGAGTTGAAAGCGTGATCTTACTTGCAATCTTAGCACGCTGAATACTTTGTTCAAGAGAGAATAGAGTGTCCATTGGGAAACTTTGTTCTGTGTTGGTGCGGTCTCAAAAACCACGTCAACAAGATCCAGGTGAGTGAGTGGCTGCAATCGACCCCATCTGCCCTCGGGCACCTGTGTGTGAACGACATCGAGAAAGAGGGCTATAGCATGCTGGGTCATATAAAAAGCTTTATGCCTCTGTGATAAAAAATCCCGCATCCTCTCGGCAAGTAACCTCGCCTAGTTGTACACTCGGCCGATGCAGAGTCCCACCATGTAGTCCACCATCCATATAGCAATATCGGATGCTCGGCTGGCACCTGTGAGTTGGCATTTCATTAGGTCCAGCAAGCACTTCCATTCCATTGTTGCCAAGTAGTGTTTTCGGAGACCTCTATTGCCAGCATTCCATATGGTATTCTGTTCCTCCGATGTCAAATCACTTCGACACACCTGTTTGATCAACGCTTCCTTGTGCTCCTGTGTCATCTTCTTAGGTTTGTTAACCCCTATTCCAGAAGCTAGTACGCCAAACACTCGCTCGAAGTCCTGTGGCCAAAATGAATTGGTAACTGGGCACCCTCTGTAATCAATTATCGATTTGTAAGTATGCCTGCAGTAACTGTCTACTATCGCCTTCAGCCACGGCTCGAACTCCCGAGAATTGAAGAAGGGTACTAACACAGCTTTGTCTACCCGAACATGCTGCAATGCAATCTTCAAAGAGTGGTCATCGGCAGTGCTTCGCCACCACTGTTTGCACTCGTTGCCAGTAAGATTCTCCCATGACATCGTCTCATGATCAACCTCCATCTTCTTTCTCTTTCCTGTTGAGGCTATCTTAGGCCTATGCTGCACAACCTTCTTGCCTTTGTCCATTTTTCTATCAGTTTGGCGATTCCAGCCGATTTTATAACCTTCGAAACAGTTATCAAAACTGCCGAAACTGCTGAAATTCGATAACTGTCGTACTTCATAAATCTGAATATGCCAAAATTCTGGAAAAGTTTGAAAATGCTGTACGCCCTGGAGTGACTGAGGTTGTCATACGGCCTGCAAACTCTGTGCTTGAAAGGGCCGTACGATCTGAGCTTGAAAAGGCCGTATGCTTTGGAGTAACAGTGAAAGACGTACGCTCTGGATGAACAATGAATTCCGTACGATCTGTAGTACTTGAAAAATCCGCACAACTTGATGATGATGCGAATACTGTGCAAGTTGAAGCATATTTGTAATCCATACGATTTGAGAATCTTGGCCAATCCGTGTAATTTGGAGGGGCCGTACAATCTTGAGATATCCGTACGATCATACGACCCCTCCAAATTACACAGATTGGCCAAGATTCTCAAATCGTACGGATTACAGATATCCTTCAACTTGTACGGTATTTGCATCATCATCAAGTCGTACGGATTTTTGAAGTACTACAGATCGTACGGAATTCATTGTTCATCCATCTTGTACGGCCCCAATTGTTCATCCAGAGCGTACGGCTTTCACTGTTACTCCAAAGCGTACGGCCTTTTCAAGCTCAGATCATACAGCCCTTTCAAGCAGAGAGTTTCTAGGCCATACGACAACCTCAGTCACTCCAGGGCGTACGACATTTTAAAACTTTTCCAGAATTTTGGCATATTCAGATTTATGAAGTACGGCAGTTATTGAATTTCAGCAGTTTCGGCAGTTTTGATAACTGTTTCGAAGGTTATAAAATCGGCTGGAATCGCCGAACTGATAGAAAAATGGACAAAGGCAAGAAGGTTGTGCAGCATAGGCCGAAGATAGCTTCGACAGGAAAGAGAAAGAAGATGGAGGTTGATCATGAGACGATGTCATGGGAGAATCTTACTGGCAACGAGTGCAAACAGTGGTGGCGAAGCACTGCCGATGACCACTCTCTGAAGATTGCATTGCAACATGCTCGGGTAGACAAAGCTGTGTTAGTACCCTTCTTCAATTCTCGAGAGTTCGAGCCGTGGCTGAAGGCGATAGTAGACAATTACTGCAGGCATACTTACAAATCGATAATTGATTACAGAGGGTGCCCAGTTACCATTTCATTTTGGCCACAGGACTTCGAGCGAGTGTTTGGCGTACCAGCTTCTGGAATAGGGGTTAACAAACCTAAAATGACACAGGAGCACAAGGAAGCGTTGATCAAACAGGTGTGTCGAAGTGATTTGACATCGGAGGAACATAATACCATATGGAATGCTGGCAATAGAGGTCTCCGAAAACACTACTTGGCAACAACGGAATGGAAGTGCTTGCTGGACCTAATGAAATGCCGACTCACAGGTGCCAGCCGAGCATCCGATATTGCTATATGGATGGTGGACTACATGGTGGGACTCCGCATCGGCCGAGTGTACAACTAGGTGAGGTTACTTGCCAAGAGGATGCAGGATTTTTTATCACAGAGGCATAAAGCTTTTTATATGACCCAGCATGCTATAGCCCTCTTTCTCGATGCCATTCACACACAGGTACCCGAGGGCAGATGGGGTCGATTGCAACCACTCACTCACCTAGATCCCGGGTTGCCAACAGTATTTTACTGGTCTGGACTAGAAGCCAAGCAAGTTGGCGAGGGCAGGGTTACAGGAAAGAAGAGGAAACAGAAGGAGGCATCGGTGGAAGAGGAAACATCGGCAGAAGAGGCCTCGAAGCAGGGTGATGCATCGGACAGAGATGAGCCTATAGATTTATCTTCCTCGACCTCGGAGTCTAGTTCACCAGTCGATGAGGAGGTGTCCGTCGCCATCGGTGGGCAAGAGGTGGACATACCATTTTTGCAGCCAGTAGGGTTTACTCTTCCCGCACCGCCAGCCAGGGAGAACACACATTTAGTGACCTTCACTCTTCCTGTTTCGCCAGTTGGAGCCGGGCGAATGTTGAGGGTAGTTGCCTCATCATCTGGTGCATCGCCAGAGTGGGCACCACTTGCCACTATGACATCACAGGGGGCAGCCACTGTATCGGCAGGTTCCATCAAGATATTGCCAGCTGCCTCTTCCCTTGCACCACTGCCAGGCTCGGCAGCGTCAGGAGTTGCAACTCCAGTAGCAGGAACTGGGTGAACGGTTGCAACCACTGAGGAGACTCCCCCAACCCCCAAAGCACCAAAAGTAGCCCAAATTGATAGCTGGTTGGGATCAGTAGGCCTCACCTTAGAAATGGCCGAGCAGCCAGAACAGCGAGAGAAGAGTCCCTCGGAGGGACTAGGGGGTGAGGAAGGGCCAGTCGTTCACACTCAGCAAAGTGAGACGGCCAGACTTGTCAAGGACGCACTTGCACAACCTGAGGCTAGAACAGAAGAGGAGCCAGGGACGGCCATACATGAGCCTCAGCAGATAGTCGGGGAACCACCCCAAGAGGAGACAAAACCTTTTACAGCTCCCGGCGATGAGGAGAACGAGGAGGGTGACTCCACGGAGGGATTCGTTGTGGAGATGTCACAACCAGACCCATCAGACCTACTAGGCATGGTGCAACGATATGTACTGGAGCTAGAGCATATGGGCAGGTTAATGATCCGAGTGGGATAGGTTTCCAGAGACCTCAGGATTGGCCGATCTCCTCTAGTGGGCCAGGAAGTTCAGCGCATCCGAGGATTCGTACAGATGGGGTGTGAGGCTGAGTTCACACGGATATTCGGCGAGGAGTGGCCAACAGGAGAGACTCCTGCAATGATGAGAGCCTGGCGGGGTCGACCACCGAGACTAGCAGGAAGAGACGCAGGGGTTCTGGAAAGCTTATATCACATAGAGCTTGCCTTTCGAGATGTCTTTCTCCTCATGAAACGCCAAGTATTTTCTACTGAGGTAGCGGTATCACAAAGAGTGGAAGCCTATAGACTCCTACAGAGGGTTAAGGAGTCCACTGCTACTATAAGGAACATCCAGAATGACTTGGCCGAACAAACTCGGCTTGCCAGTGAGAGGGGAGCTCGATTGGAAGTCTTGGAGCCTCAGGTGGCCGCCTTGGAGGAGGAAGCAAAGCAAAAAGAGGAAGCATGGGAGCAGCGAGTAAAAGCATTGGAAGATCAGTTGGCTGCAAAAGATGTTGATTTGGTGGCCAAGAGTGCAGAGGTGGAGAAGGCAAAAAGCCAACTGATGGAGGCAGCCTGTATGGTAAAGACTGTGAGGGAGAGGGAGATACTGGCCGATCGGCAGCTTCACACACGTACCGAGGAGGTGAGGCGACTGCGAGCGGAGCATTCTTCTACTACTTCGACATCATCTGTGCATCCAGGGACGCCCTCACTTCCCCCTACTTCTCATTGAACTTGTCTTTCTATATGTATGTCGTCTGGAAGACGACTTCTTTTGTGGGGGGGATGATGTAGATAGCATAGCCTACTTTTGTGTTAGTCGGCCTTGGTCGTAGTCGGCCAATTCCTAATAAAGCTATAGATTAGTAAGAATAATACATGTCATGTACTTTCGGGTAATCATGTTCGAATTAATGTTAATGTTAATGTTGTTATGAAACGTCGTGTCGATTGGTTATCTAACCACCGCCGAACGTTATATGTAGTCTGTTGGGATAGTCGGGAGTTATGTGCCGATGGTTATATTGTTAAGCACTGCTGATACTCTTTGATTGTACATGATATTTCTGATAATGAATAAGGTTTTGTTGTGACCTTTTCACACATCGCCCCATCTAAAATGGGGACCCATAAATCTTTGCTCCGTTCTGGTCTTTTTGCTTTGGTTTTTGTCTTTCTCTCTCTCGTTCTGCTTCTGTTCCGCTTTCTGTTTTTCTGGGGACGCTCCCGTCAGCAAGCTTGAACGTAAGGTTCGACCAGGTCTGAAATTAGGGTTTCACATTTTTAGGTCATATTGAGATCAAATTGAGTTGGTTTGTCAGCTTTTGAGCCTAGCAGAGTTATTACCATGTTTTTAGCAAGCATCCCCTAAATTTTCACTGAATTCTGCCATCTTTCTATTTTTAGTAAGTGTCAGTTTAGGGTTGATTTTCGTAAGGTTTTCACATTTGGATAACTTCATTGTATTCCGAGCACTTCAGATTCACTTTTGACAAATTTTGAGCAGAAACTGACAACCTGCTATTTTTAGCAGTTCCGCCTTCGGAGGCAATTTTCAGGGCTTAAACGCAGAGTTTTTCAACGCATGTCCGGAGATTCCTTGTGGGTTTTTCGAGACCTTCGCAGTGATGTGACATGCAAAGTATGATGATGACTTTCAGCATTCGGCCTTCGGAGGCCAATATTAGGGTTTGCATGCAGAATTTTTCAGCGCATGTCGGCATTTTCTTTCTGGGTTTTCCAAGAGCTTCGCGACAGTGTAACATGCAAATGGAGTTGACCACTTTTCAGAAACTTACTATTTTTAGCCAGTGCGTGCATGTTGAAGATTTTTCTGGGTTTTTCTGGGTTTTTCAAGATCTTTCGGGCAGTATGACATGCAAGATCATCCGGCAGCCGGTTGATCACTTTTCAGGCCGCTTTCTATTTTTAGCAGGTGTCACTTGGGCAGCAGCTCGACGCTTCGGAACTACAAACTGACTATCATGCAACTGAAACGAGGTCAAACGGAGCTCATCTGAGCAACATGCACAAAATTAGGGTTTCGAGCTTCAGTGCTAAAAATGAGGAGTCAGAGGTCAAAATGTTCAAAACTGAAGTACCCATCACGATCAGCATCCTTTCGAGAGTCTGCTGGCAAAATTTGAAGGCAATCAGAGACCTGCTATTTTTAGTAAGGTGTTTTGGACGAGAGGCTATAAATAGAAAGTTGATCTCGGCGTCAGCACAAATGGGCAAGTTCACCAACGACGAACACACTGTCCAAATTTCAAGGCAAACGGAGCAAAGGAGGTCTCAGAAACAGGCACTTACTATTAATAGTAAGTCACTTCAGCAGCAGCCATAATTGGCAGGTCAGCACCAGATCTCGGCGAGTACAAGTCAAGCACGTGATAGGTAATCCGTGGCGTGAATTTCAAAGCAAACAGAGCTACAGAGAATGAAGAATCAGGCAGTTGCTATTTTTAGCAGGTCAAGACCGGAAATTAGGGTTTCCTAAAATCAAGGGCAGAACCCGACATTCACGCAGAAGCATCATCCAGTGACGATCACCATGTTTTGGGCATTCAACACGCAAAGTTTGAAGACTTTTTGAGCAGTTTCTATTTTTAGCAGGTTGCTAAAAATAGCAGGTACAAACAGACATTAGGCGCTGACAGAACAAGCTAGTCAAAATTCAGAGCAAGGTGAAAATCGGGCTTTCAGGAGTCAGGATTCAGTCGACAACGCAAGATTCAAGGAACTTTCTAAAAATAGAAAGTCAGGGCGAGTTAGGGTCGACCACGGAGAATCAACTTAAATCTGGCAGCAGGCGTAAAATTGTGCTAAAATGGATAAGATTTCAAGTCCGGCATTAAAGCTCACTTTGAAGGCTGAACAGAGGCGGAAAAATGGCTAAGTCTGGAAAACTTGACGTAGCAGGGTCAAAATGCGCCCAAGGTCATGGAGGGAGTAAAATGATGAAAATTTCACTAAGTCTGGAAAATTGAACGTAGCCATGGTCAAATGCGCCTTAACATGTGGAGTAAAATGATCAAAATTTTCTAAGTGTTTTAAATTGAGCGTAGACAGGGTGAAATGCGCCCAAGGAGATTGAGGATTCAAAATTTCACTAAGGCATTCAAAATGAGCGGAGACCCTAGCAAATGCGCCCCTGGGTATCAAAAAGTGAAAGTTGGATATGCTAGATGCGCCCCTAACTTGATGCTTGACCCCTTGGATGCGCCCCTCTTTAAAAGCATGAAAATCTCACTCAGTGTGTCAAAATTGAACGTGGACATGGTTAAATGCGCCCTTGAAGGTAACTTGAAATTTGGCTAAGGCAAAAAAAATTAAAAGCTCAGGGGGTTATATGCGCCTCTTGACAAAAACTGGAAGTTGATGGTCTTAAATGCGCCCAAGTCTAAAATGAAACCTTGATAGGTGAAATGCGCCCAGTGTAAAACTGAAAGTTGCACCCACCATATGCGCCCCCTCTTGGAATTAAAAGTTGAATATGTGGAATGCGCCCCTGGGTGTTAGAAAAAAAACTAAGTGTTGGAAATTGAACGTTGAGACCCCTATATGCGCCCATCACAAAAAATGAATGTTGCACTAGCAAGATGCGCCAAAGCCAAAAGTGAAAGTTCATGCATCCATTTGCGCCTGGGAAGGGGTCTTGAAAACGACTAAGCTAAAAACTCGAAGTAGAAGGTTTAAAGTGCGCCCAGTGTGAAAAGCGAAACCTCCATATGCCAAATGCGCCCCAAGGCACAAAGTTGAAAGGTGACCATGTGGTTAGCGCCTCTACCTAGGAAATTGCAAAGATTTGACTAAGTGTTGGAAATAAAAGCACCATGATCAATATGCGCCTGGTATTAAAAATGGAAAGAGGACATATCAAATGCGCCCCCAAGCTGAATGAAGCTGAAAGCTCATCATCTTATACGCGCCCTTGAAACTGGAAGAAGACTATGCTAAGTGCGCCTTCAAAAGAATGGTGGAAACTAAAATTTGATGAAATCATTTAAGCTGAAAGCTCACACAAGTAAATGCGCCCATGAAGGAAAGGATTGGATCTTGAAATCTTCTAAGTTATGAGAAATTTGATACTCCAAACACTCATTTGCGCCCAAAGCAAAAAAAAAAGCGAAATTGGAAGCTTGATATAAGAAATGCGCCCAAGCTGAAACCATAACCTATCATATGCGCCCTCAGCTTAAAGCACGATGTATGATTTGCGCCCTTGAGAAATTGACTAAGGCGTCCAAAATCATAGCTTGAGGCATGATTTAATTTTCCTGGGGGCGTATGTTTTGATTTTCCTAAAAGGCGTATGATGAAGATGTTCCAAAAATGAAACCTCCACCTATGTTTTGCGCCTTGGTTATGAAAGAAAGAGAGTAAATAAATAAATATAAGATATACGCCCAAGATCATGGTGATTTAAAATCAAAATACGAAGAGTGAAGTGCGCCTATGAAGGAAAGTGTTTAAAAAGGAAGAAATAAATTAAAGAGGCGTTTAAATTTTTCAAAAAGCAAGTAAATTAAAAGGCGTTAGAAATAAAATAATCAAGTGGAGATTTAAAATTTAAAATTTTGACTTCTAAGGCACTTGAAATTTTCTCAGCACGATTAAATCGAAAGGCATTCGGAAGAAATTAAAATTTCTCTTAGCAAGACGGAGAAATTTAAATTTAATTAATTAATTAATTATTTTCCTAAGTCTAATATTAAATTCCCCCTTCGATTTTGACCCATGCAATTTTAAAATTTCGGACGATTTAACAAGGGGAATTTGTTTTGGAAGTTAATTACGGACGGAAAATAAAATTATGCCTAGCCAGTTTCGGCAATTGATATCAAATTTTTAAAATGCGTTGAAAAAATAAATTAAAACTGGCAATTAAATTAAAATTTTAATTAATTAAAAGTGCCATTTTAAAATGCAGTCGAGATAACTTCAAATCGATGTAAAAATGATTTTCTCGAAATCACTAGAGGTAACTGACAGTCGGGAGGGAATTTTAAATTTAAATCGAGGAAAGAATCTCCCCGAATAGCAAATTGTCATAATAACTGCCAGACGACTGGAATATTCCCTTTTAATTTTAGCAAACGCGTCAGTCATGATGAAGGGAATAAAAGGCATCTGCTAAAATTAGCGCCAGCCTTTTGCTATAAAACTTCGAAGGTTTTCATTCTCGTCTCACAAGATTCGAAGTTGAATTTATGCTGGCAAACTGAGTTGTGAGATTTAATTCGAGAAGTTGCTGAAAGTTCGATTTTTGAAGTTCGATTGTTGAAGTTGCCGAAAGTTCGATTGTTGGAGTTGCTGAGATTCGAAATTGCAAGTTGCGAGGTGCTTCGAAGTTAAAGGGTTTAGCATTTTCTTTTTCTTCACGTTATCGAGGTATGTTTTCGAAGTTGCTGAAGCTTTTTATTTTGCTGAAAGTCGAAATTGTTTTTGAAGTTAAAAGTTGAAATGTTGAAATGCTTTATTTATGCTGAGAGTTTAAAATGCTGAGATTGTTTGAATGCCAAGATTGATTGAGCGTTAATTTTTCGAAGTTGTTTGAGATTGCTGAGGATTAGAATCGAATTGGATTTAATTTGTAATGCCTTCGAAGTTGCTGTTTTATAATTTCGAAGTGTTAGTTTTCGATTACTTTTTCGAAGTTGCTGATTTATAACTTCGAAAAGCTGATTTTAATTTGACGAAGCTTGCTGATTTTAACTTGTACACGTCTAAAACTCTCGGATTTATTTTCTTCGAAGTTGCTGATGTATAACTGTCGAAGAGTTGATTTCTGACTTGGTAGTTTATAATTCGATGGCTTGCTGATTTTAAATTCGAAATTGCTGATTTTAAATATTGCTGAGACTTAACACGCTTTTTTGAAGTTGAAATTGATAGAGTTAATTTCTCGTGAGGAGTTAAGTTATTTCTTTTGGCTGCGAGTTGCTGGAGGTTGAAGTTTTAATCTTGAGAAGTCAAAGTTGACTGCTAACGCTACTAACTTGTATTTATTTTTGCAGCCAACTCCAACCGCCAGCCGCCTCACGTGACTATTGTTTTAAAAAGTTGATGGAGTAATATTCGCTTTTGTTTTGCAGATGGCTGACGCTGCTGGAACTAGCAAGGCCGGAACTAAGGCTGCAAACAACGAAGCTAACGCCTCCAGGCAGGCGATTATCAAGGGCCTAAAGAAGTCCTTCATCCCAGAGTCAAAAATCATCTCGAAGTATGGCAATTTGACGGACACCAACCTCGGGTCCTTCAACCTCGAGACGTTCATACGCCGAATGTACGGGCAAGGTGGCAACCTTCCAACAGAGGCATCACAGAATATTGTGAAGAGTGGGTTGTACAATGCAGCAGGCTTCCAACCAGCAGTTCGGTGTCCCGAGTTGATTCTTGAGTGCGCCAACTTCTATAATTCTGAGGATCGAACTATCACCTCTCCTGGTGGTTTGATCATGGCTAATCTCGCTCCAGATGCGATTGGCGAGGCGTTTGGAATCCTCGCTACAGACAACATGATGTATAAGTCTAAGGCCAAGGCGGATAAGATGTACGCCACAACCTTCGAGAAGTGCATGAAGAGAATAAACACCACATGGATGCGCAAGCCAAAGCCACCAGCTGCTAGGCTACTGAAGCAAATAATCTCCGAGGAGCTGAAGCAAGAATATTGCGACATCATTATGTTGCTCAGCAGAATCAATGGTAGCCCGCAGTCTTTCATATTCGAACCATGGATGTTCTTTTACATCAGTGTGGTGCTCGAAGGGGACGAGCAAGTGAACTGGGCGAAGATGATAAGTGACAACATCGATGAGCAGTTCCGGAACCTCAGAAGAACGAAGACATTTTATATGAGCTCATACGTCATCTATATGTTGGCTCGAATGACCAAGTACAGGGGATTGGCGTACCAGGAGCCAATTGGCTGCGGCTACAATCAGTTTAAGATCCACCAGTCGTGCAGACAATTGCATCTTACCCACACTGGTGACTTTCAAAGAGTGAATGACGCCTTTACCATGTACATCACGAGAACACTTCAGCAGAGGCTACAACAGAGGATCTCCGAGGAGGCTCAGGCACTGATCGAAGAATACGGGTGTTGGTTCATCCAATTCCCAAAATTTACCTACTTGAGGTTGCCAGGGTACGATTCGTATGTGTACAAGCTACCGAGGTACCCCACTAACAGGATGATCCTACTTGAGTTGTCTAGGCAGTTGGTGGCCTACGACAAGATTATAAGGCGTAAGAAGAAGGGAGGTCTTCATTTTCCCATTGTGTTGGGAAATTCACTCGAGGAGTGCCCGACTTTGCAAGCAGCCAAAGAGGCTGAGGATGAGCTAAAGTTTTACAAGTTGACTCTTCATACGAGCCGACCGAATTTTGACCCTAAGGGGATGATTGGAACAGTACAAGGAGAAGAATTTAAACACAAGGCTCACCTGGAGGACTTTTGGGCAAATGCTGCAGGCGAGGACGAAATCAGAAAAAGGACGTTTTCAAGGCTGCCTCTAAAGCTAATCAGGGAGTGTGAGGTGATTAAGGTGCCGGATCAACTGGAGGAGGATACTAGGATCACCCATCCGGATTTTGAAGCGGTGAAAAACACACCTATACCACCTATAGATTGGGCCGAGCCGGAGATTGTGGATCTAGACACTCTGTCTATCCCAGTCATAACATTTACGAGAGCTTGGGTGGACGAGCGTGTTAATAGATTAAGGAGGAGGTCAGTCGCTCTCATATATGACCTCATGGGTGATGGAAGGCCACCGGTGGTAGCAAAAAGGAAGAAGCAGCTCACACGAGGTCCGGAACCAAAAAGAAGAGAGCCCGTTCAGCCAGAACCTCAGGGATCGGAAGACACGTCCTCAACTCAATTGGTGTCTCATGCTTCCAGTGTGCGCGAAGTGTCATTATTTGCTAGTCAGAGAGCTAAAAGAAATGAGGAGCTGTGTTGTGATGTTTTTCACACATCGCCCCATTGCAAATGGGGACCCCCTAATTTTGGCTTTGCTTTTGGTTTGGTGTTGGTTTGTTTTTGCTGTTGTCTCTCTCTCGTTCTGTCTGTCTTTTCGGGGGGCGTTCGTCACGGCTTTTAACATGAAATTTGGCCAGGTCTGGAATTAGGGTTTTGGTCTTTTGGTCAGTTCAGGGTTGAGTAAAGTGAGAAAATTGAAAATTGAGCTTAACATTTGTGTTAGTGTGCTTCCAACAGGCTCTCAGCAAAAATTTCAACAGATTCCGAAGTACTTACTATTTTTAGTAAGTGTGAAATTCAGGGCAATTTGCCAGCTATTTTGAGATTCCGATCATCACACTGCATTCATAGTATATCAATTTGCTTACATACCAAATTTGGCGGCAGACAACTTACTATTTTTAGCGGTCGGCCAGAGCCGCGGGTATTCCGAAGTCGAATCGCGAGGGTACGCTTTGCATGTCACGGATATTCATACAGGTTTTTGAGACCTTAGCGGCGATGTAACATGCAGAGTCGAGATGACTGGCTACTTCCAATTGACCCAGCAGAGACTATTTTTGGTTTGCATGTCGAGGTTTCTTTTACATGTCGAATTGATTCACGATGGGTTTTCAAGAGCCCGGCGATGGTGCTGACATGCAAGCGAGGATTCTCACTTTCGGTGGGAACTTGCTATTTTTAAGCGGGCCTTGCCCGTAGCCTCCCGGCAATTGAATCCGCGGTACGATCACCGGTGCCACGAAGCCTTGAGCGGATGTCGACGATATGCATGCAAAGCGAATTAGGGTTTCCAGCCGGAGCCTAAAATAGGCATCAAAGGTCAAAATCTTCGAAAACCGATGTAAACCACTGCGATCAGCGTCCTTCAGGCTATCTGCTGGTGAAATTTCAGGTCAAACGGAGCACTTACTATTTATAGTAAGTCAAATTGGAAACATGCTAAAAATAGTAAATCAATTGCATGCGTCAGTGTCGGCAGTAAGGTCACGTGGTGAGGAGCGCCTCATTAAAATTTCGACTCGATCGGAGCAATGGAGCTATCAGAAACATGAGGTTACTATTTATAGTAAACCACCTTCAGAAACATACTAAAAATAGCAGGTCAGCTAAAAATGGCAGTGTCGACAGGACAATAGAGCTATGAGGATGCTACGTTCAAAATTTCAAGTTGATCCAATCTTCAGAAGTGCAAAAATGAGAGGGTTTACTATAAATAGCAGGGTATGAGAAGCTGGCAAAAACGATGAAAAAGTTCTAAGTCTGGAACTTCAATCCTGCAGCTATGGCAAAATGCGCCCAGCTAGTGAGGAGGCATGAAAATTTTCTAAGAGTCAAGCTCGTCCTTCTCCAGGGGCAAAATGCGCCCAAGGCACAAGTGGTCAAAGAAAGTCAAAGCATTTCATCCTGCACACATAGCTAAATGCGCCCTCATCAGGCTGGAAGTCAAGAAAATGTTTTCATCCTTCATCACATGGAAAATGCGCCCACATGCAAGCCAGCAGCATTCAAAAATTTTCTAAGTATGAAGTTCATCCTCCTAGAGGCCTCAAATGCGCCCATCTTAAGAAAGTCAAACAGGTCAATGATTTTCATCCTGTTGCTATGCCAAAATGCGCCCAAGGGATGTTGATAGCATGGAAAATTTCTAAGTGTCAAGGTTTATCCTCCACCCCCTTCAAAATGCGCCCAACAACAAGCTGGTCAAAGGGGTCAAAGAATCTCGTCCTCCTCCATGGGCAAAATGCGCCCAAAATGGGCCATGTAAAGACAAAAACTAGAAGTTCAAGAGTCACATAAAGGCGTTTTTCCTCCATCAAGTAGCAAATGCGCCTAAGTTAGAAGCTGGTCAAACGAGTCAAATGTTTCCATCCTCCACTATAGGCAAAATGCGCCCAAAAGAGGGCATGTGAGGACAAAACGTGGGAGATGAAGGGTCACTCCAAGGCGTTTGAAATGTTTTGTCCTCCTCCACATCAAAAATGCGCTCAAGGTAGGAAAGAGTCAACAAAGTCAAACATTGTTATCCTTCATCCACATAGAAATGCGCCCAAGCTAGCTCAAGTGAGGACAAAAATGGAAGTTGAAAAGTCACATAAGGCGTTGGAGAAAGTTTCATCCTCTTGACATGCTCAAATGCGCCCACATTGAAGTGTAAAAGGTAAATAAGAGTGGTAAGGTAACAAGTGTGTTAAGAATATTTTCTAGGGCGTGGTGAAGGGATATGTGGTAAGGCGTGATTTTTAAATCACCTCTTCAAGTGCTATGCGCCATGTTAAATGAATATGAGGTGAGGCGTAGCAAATAAGTAGGGTGGTGGAAATAAAATGTTAAATGCTAGGCGCCTAAAGTTGAAAAGTGTTGAGAATTTTCCAAGGGCGTTGGAATTTCAAATAATATTGCCTTGCAAGTATGGAGAAAAATGCAAAATGGTGAGTGAGGGGTAAAATGTGCCAGGCGCCTCTAGAAATTTTTTTTCAAAGGTGATTGAGTTGGATATAAAATTTTTTAAGGCAAAATTTTCGAAGTGATTCAAATTTTCTAAGGCAAAATATTTTCTCTCTTGGAGAAAAATGCCTAAGTCTGGAAAGATGGTGAAGTGTTAGAACATTTTTCAAAGGTGATGAGTTGCCACAGGTGAAGTCAGTGACTGCCAGCTTCTCGAGGTTAATAAAATTTTCCAAGTCAGAGCAAAATTCTCAGAGGGGATCAAAGAACGAGAATAAATTTGATGAAAGAATAATTTTCTAAGGTTCAAAATTCAGGAAAATAAAATGAACCCGTTCGTTGGGTACCCATGGATTCGACGCGTTCTGGGGAAAATTTTCTTCTGGGTATCGAAGGTTGTCGATGAGGAGTTGATTTTAAAGCCTTCCATGCTTCGCTGCGGCCTTCAGGATGGATATTTTTGATGGGCGCCAGGTTGATGAATTTCCTAAGGGAGATGTGAAAATTTTCTAAGGCAAATGTGAGGAAAATGTGTTTTCAAGGTGAAAATCCTTCGTGAAGATAGTTTCCTTGAGCCAAAGGTGGATAAAATCAAGGTTGTCAGAGCTCCAGCAGGTGAAATGAATTTCTTGAAGATGCAGTTGAAGTTGATACTGTCAAAGGGATGATACGCCTTTGAAGAAGATGGATCAAAATTTGGCTAAGGCATGAGGAATCATGAAGAAGGCAAAAGTTGGCTAGTGAAAACGATGAGCCCTTGAAGATCAAAGTGCTAGAATCAGGTGAGTAAGTTGGATTTATATTATGAAATGATCTGATCCCCTTCTCCTTGCTTGTTTTGCAGGAGGAACGTTGAGGCCAAACGATGATGACTTAGTGTGATGACTTGAAGTGGAAGCACGAGGAAGATGAGTTTCAATCTCGAAGGAGAAAAAGTTGCAAGAAAATGACTAAGTGTTGGGACTTAGTATAACTCAAAGTGACGAAGATGAAGACCCTCAGGTGGAAGAAATCAAAGAGCGACGCCAAGAAAGAAGATCGAGAACGGTGTGAACGCGTCTACAAATGGAATCTTCTAGAAGGATGATGGTGGACATTATAGTGCATTTATTACCCCACTCTCCTTTGTGGCAGTTTTTAGGGCAAATATTGTTTAGGGCTGAGGTGGCACGATTCTGGCCACTCTATTGATTGTAACCCTAGCCGTCTTTTGGGACTTGGCTAGCTATAAAAGGGGGAGTCCCCCTCATTTGTAATTCATTAGAAAGTAGACAGTAGAATTAGAATAGAAGTTAGAATAGAGAGACAAGTTAGAAGTAGCTTAGTATAGATTGATAGTGTAGAGCATTTTGCATAATTTGGAGAAGAGAGAAAGTTTTCCCTTTGAAAACTTTTGAAGAGATTGTTGTGTAACACATTTTATGATAATAGATCTTTTCATTGATGATGGAATTCGTCTTGTCATGAAATGCTAGCAAGGTTTCTTCTTCCTTTAGTATCCAAGTAGCTTAATTTCATGCAAGTAGCTTACTTTGGTGTGTGGTGTTTTACTAAGATAGCTTCGCTTTATTCCATACCACTAGCGGCTTGTTGATGATAAGTTCGCCTTGTGTGGTCAACTGGACATTACCTTGAGTTTAACTTCAGTTGTGATTTATATGCTTATATGCGTCGTTGTGATGGTGTATGCATGTTAAGTCATAATTTGAACATCTTTTGCTATTTCCCTTGAAGATTGCACCGATTTTACTGAGGCTGTCCGACGGAGGCTAGGTGAAATCCGGTTGAAGTCTATTGAAGTGAAGCTCCACATATCCTGCATTTAGAATAGAACATAAACTTCTTAGGCCCTACACCCTTTTCAATTCAGTACTTTCTGGTTAGAATAGGAAACCCGCACTTCATAGGTAAATCTTTCGAGCATTTGAATTCCTTTCTCCCTGCCGAACAATTCTGTAAGTCCCCTTGAAATACCAGCAAATCACATCGAGCCAAACTGAACCTATTCGCATTAAAGGAACCTTGGAGTTGAACGCATGAACTTTCTTGCAATCTTAGCATGCGGAATACTTTGATCAAGAGAGAATAGGGAAGCCGTTGGCAACTTTATTCTGCGTTGGTGCGGTCACGAAAAACACATCAACAGAATTGGCGCTAGAGGGAGGGCCGGCTTCGAATTGTTCCAGAGGCTGAAAGGAACCAGTATGAGCTTTGAAGTTCGAAATCAGAGATATGTTAGATCTCTCTTATGTCAAAAAATTCAAAAAAAGTGAAAAATTCAAAAATTCAAAAAAATCAGAAAATGGAAAATCAAAAAAGAGATTTCTCGAAGGATGGGCACTTTTCATGCTCTCAAGACAGTCTTACAGACATTGCTCAGATTCATGAAAGATTGAATGCACAACTGTGGCCCGAGAATTTGTCTAAGTTTGCCTTGCCAGGAAGATGCCGAATTCATGAGACTTCCCAGCACGAAGAAATCAGTTGCTTGACATTCCTCTCAAGGATAGAGCTTGTTCTCCAAGAAAAAAAATTCTTTTGGGATGTTCCCAAGCCAGGAGTATTGGATGTAGAACTTGATGATTATAACCGTCCAGAAGTGGTGAATGAGGCTTTTGCAAGATTCATACTTAGGATCCAAGGTCAGTTGGAACTTGGCAATGATCCCTTGAGAGGTGTTTTGCTCCCTCGTTGGTGTCGAATTCACAATGCGCCTCATCCAGAGTTCACTTGCACAACATGTGAACTAGCCATCAACTTCGCCAGAAGTCGCCTCGGATTACCAGCGCTACCATATGGATTATTCAAAGACAAAAGATGGATTGAATATGCCACGCAAACATTTTTAGCACCAAATGAAGGATGTACCTCAACATCATCTAACAACATGGAAAGTAAGTCACAACAAGATGATGTGATTGAGCTTAGGGAGCAAGCAGATGAAGATTGTTCCTACATCACACTAGAACAATAGGATATTGGAGCAAAGATCAAAGAAGCGATGGAATATATCCAAGGAAGAGAAAATACCCAAGGCAACTGTCAGCACATGGAAGAGAGTGAATGTACAAGATTGCAAGCTATTGAAGATCATCAAGAACCAGGAATGGAGGGCTTAGCTCGAAGTGCAGATGATGTGAAAGATGTATTCACTCGAGGAGAATGTGGCGAAGAGGGAAGTGATTCCAATACACTTCAAGAAGGGATGCCCCTCGATGAAAAAATTCAATCCTGCATGAACGAGATGGAAGAAATGGTAAGCAGCTTAAGGCAAGATGATGTGTTTGATGATCAATGGGCTACCAGGATGAAGGCAGAATATGAAATGCATTTTGCATCAACACTTGATCCATTATTCACAATCATGGAGGAATTGCTTGATGAAATTGAAACAAATGAAACACTGTTTGATAAAGAGATGGAAAGTGAAGATTTATTCGGGTTGGGGCTTGATCTGTTGTTAGGGATTCAAAAGGAGCTAGCGCATGAAGTGATCCAAGTTTTCAAATGCCCTCTTGAATTGATTTCCCGCCCCACTCCTCCCAGTTTGGATCATCCACACGTTTTGGATGCAAGTGGTATGGTTCACCATCAACTTCGGCCTCCTGATGAAGCAGTGGATGACAGGCAAGAATGCATGCCAGCGAATGAAGACCACCAGGTTGTATCTTTCCCTACTGTTGGCTACCAAGAATATCATTTTGATTATGGAGATTTAGGAAAGAAAACTTGTTTATGGATTGATCATGGTCCGGATGAGTTGCCTCAATTGCTAATCTTTCCTGAAGTTTTGCCTGAATTTCAGATTTGTCCTTTGAGAGAATATTTTTCTGAGTTTAAAGACAAGTTTGCAAAACTTCGTACTATGACTACTACTTTGTTGTTACTGCACATCCTAAGAAATCATGCTAGGAGTTGTATGTACTTAGGTCTTTTGATTGTTGTTCGCTTAAAATTTTTGTTTTTGTTTAGATTAGTTGTCTTGCTTTCATAGTTTAGTTGTTGCTTTCAATAAAAGGGGATCCCATTTGTGAGGGGGATGTTGTGTTGTTTTCGCCATACTCCAGTACAATGTTGATGTAATGTTAGTCCATTTCTTAGATAGTCATCCAGGAAGTGCTTTAGAATCCGAGGTTATTCTTTAAAGTCTTATCATTTGGTTAGGATCTGTACTTGACTCGGAAGGGAATCATCTATTGTGTCTTGACACCAAGTCTCACGATTGCTATATTTTACACACATGATTAATTGCTCTAAGTCATTGAGGTTTCTTAGGATAAGTCTTGGCGAGT
>VDFB02368877.1:0-52576 GCA_007258455.2 Sequoia sempervirens | reverse complement strand
AAGAACCTGAAATAGAACCTTTTTATAAAATATTGTTGTGTGAGCTTGTGGAAACTGAGTTGTGCATAGGGAAGAGCCATTTTTTGAGAGAATTTGTGGGTTGAAACATGTATAAGTCTTAGATTTTTGGTGCATCACCTCTGAGGTTTAGTAAATCTTTTCATTTTAGTTTTTCTACCCCTTTTCCTGATCAAGGAAGTAGTTTTTAGGAGGTTCATCAAGGGAACAAGCTCTCTTTGGAGGTTCATCTTCACCATAGGCAACCCACAACTTGAAGATGATCCCATGTTTCACAGGATAGCTAAGTTTTACACTTAGTCAAGGTGCAATCCTTGGACAATAATTCACACCTTGAAATTGTGTAATAAAAGATAAATAAAACTATTTTTTAAGGGTTTATCATATTACTTCCATCTATAGATGCATGCGAAAGGTGTATCATTAGCTATAAAGAGGTCTATTGCAACTATATATACTTGACTTAGTTATTGTTTTGGGGGTTAAATAGTGCAATTTGGATATGGTTGTTGTGTGTTGTTTTTGGTTGTTCATTTTATTGGATTTAAATGCCTATTGAGGCATGCCTTTAGGAACACCCTCCTTGGTTTAAGTTGAGCATGAAGTAAAGGAGATAATACCCACTCTTAAATTTTTCCATTAACCATCCCTATATTGTTGATAAACATTAATTTCTCCTTATTGTTGACACCCTTATCCTTGAAGATGAGACAAAATTCTAGAATCGAGAAACTACATTTTTGGGAGCGAATGTTACACCTCATTTCATAGTTACCAAATTACTTTAACCATTATGTATGAAAAGGTTTGAAAATGTAAATTATGACTTCAATATGTTTGTTAGGTGAATGGAATATGTGAATATGCAATAAGATGTTAATGATTTCAAATGAATGAATATGTTTTGAATTGGAGGAATGTTATGTATTGCAATATGAACATTTCAAATGCTTTGATTGATAGAAATTTTTTACGATGCAAGTGGATTTCATGTGAACATTTAACTACCATTGCAAATGTGCCAAGTTGGATGAAGGTACAGGTTCACGCCTCTAAAAGGGATGGGAAGTATCATTTAGGAGAAGGATTTGGTTTGGTAACCCTTAATGAAACCTAACTGAGCTACACACACTCACTTCTAGTTTGGTTTAGTCAAGTCAAGATAGTTAAAATTCTTTAAGTGAACCCTCAATCATAGTCTTGGCTTATTGGAATTGTTTGGTCGTCTTTGATTGATTATGAGTTAGCCTTTGTTTTCGGGATTGGTTCTTTGGTTGGATTGTGTGTTTGAATATTTGTATTGGGTATATACATGTTTAACATATAATAGTGATTTTAGTGTCTTGAATTGTTTAAGGCTTGCATGAATATGCCATTTATGTGTATATATCATCAAGTCTATGATAAGATAAGCAATATATATATATATATATATATATATATATATTAATGCAAACGTATAATTTAAATAAGTATAATGTTATATGTATTTTAAAGTATATGAATAAATATTAATTATATATATATATATATATATATATATATATATATCATTGAAATGATATATTAGATATATATATATGTAATAATATCATATCACTATTTTAAATACATTTATTAAGTATATTATCTAAATATATGTTAATCTACATTTGATTGACGAGTAATAATAAACATGTGGATATAATATATATATATATATATATATAGTATAATGGGTTATATATTAGAATGTGTGGTCATAAGCTTTAAAGCAGCGTTGCCATTTAAGGTGAAAGGCTAAACTAAATCAGTGCATGGAATTGTATAATGAATTGAAATGATAACTTGTAAAGGTTGCACCTATATACAAGCACGTGGATGGATATAAATGCAATACTTTGTATATTATCATAGGCACTTTAACAAGCATTGCATAAGTATATTAAAACCAACACTATATCAAATAAGAGACCATCACATACGTATGGAAAGGCACGACCTTCGGTTGAATAATAGCCAACACATAAAATATAGTATGGATCAAAGCTTATGAACAACAGTGTGTAAACATGTGCATGTTAAGTCAATATACAAGCATTTATTGAGTCAACACTTTTGTAAAGTGTTGAGAGTAAAACATAGACCAAGTCAGAGGTTTAAACACTGAAACCAGAATTAGAGATATTCTTCCAAGTGAAAACAATAGCCAAATTAATAGGGAATGAGTTGATTTGGTGGCGCCAAATTATGAATTTGCATAAACCAAATAGGATTGTAATGCTTGCAAGTCAATTTTTTGTTAGTATACATGTGCAAATTGAATTAGTCAAAACATAGCTGGCTCATTAAGAGAGCGATATGTTGTTTATTTTGTTGAGTATTTGCTTAAATCGTTGCCGCCTTCTTCTTGAATGAGCTAAGTTGAATTTTGTTTCTGAGAGGTGTCAACTTGTTTAGCTAACTTGTAGGCATTCTTGTCTCATATTTGTGTATAAATAGATGAGTTATTTCTCTCATTTGGACACCATTCATTCTAGCATAATGTTGCTTTGATATTTGAGCTATTCATATTATAAGTTGAGAGCATTTGTGAGGTTAGATTAAGAGAGCTAGTGTGGGTTACTTCTTGAGAGAATTGGAGTGTTAAGAGAAGCTTAGAAAGCTGATTATGGAAGGAATGAAGTAGTGAACCAATCTGTCAATTGGATCAAAGCGATCAACAGGCATGAGATTATATTCTCTTTTTGTTTATCTATTTTGTGAAAGATAGAATGTCTTATATGTTTTTTTTGGAAATGCATTATATTTCTTGAAGTAGAGTAATGATCTAATTGCTTATTAGAAAGGAAAAGAATCTAGATGATATGATTCCTTATGAGTGTTTGTTCATACACCATATTAAGGAGTGAGTATTGTCGATAGTATTATATACTAGGATTGATGAAAGCATGAATAGCTTAACGGAGTGATTGGATACCCTTATATACCCTATATGGGAATCCAGACAATGATCCTATACATAGATAGTCTACACTACATGTATAACATGAAATGTATCAATGTCATGAGTGACTTGACACTGTTAGCTTTCAATGCTAGGAAACCTTAGGAATGACAAGGTTTAGCAATACATCAACATTGATAGTATGAAAGATATGATAGGAAGAGACGTCATATTGCTAAACTATATGTGAATGATCACTTGACTATTACTTTACTATTGAATGAAACCCTGGGTTAAGAATTACCTATTGGATTGGAAATTTACTTGATTACCCATTGGAAATAATAGGTTGAGAATAACATACTTGGTTGGATTGCTTATTTGACCTTTGGTTGAAGAACCTAGGTTGAGATTAACCTACATGATCAGGTTGATTGTTTATTGTTAAATATATCTTGGGATTAGTGTAAACCAAGGTTGAGAGAAACCTGTGTGATTAAGTTGATCACTTGAATTTGTGAATTATCATTTGGTTAGAGCCATAGGTGGAATTACTTTATCAAGTTGGAATTTCCACTTGATTGATTTATACTCTTGACATGAAGTCATTTTATTGATGAAATCTACTTTTTGATTAGTATTTTATGGGTGAAATTACACACTCTTGAATAGGGTCTTATTGTTGAGACTATAATTTTGAATGATTTATTTATTGATATGGTGGTCATTCCAATCAAGGCCATTCATTGTTGGAATCATGTTTTGAGATAAGGTCATTTATTGATAAGATTATACTTTTGATGAGGACCATTTATTATTGTGATGCATTCCTAAATGGAATCATTTATTGATGAATATATGTGATAAGATGAAGCTTATGTAGCTAAACTAAGATTATGAAGCTAATATCATAAGTTAGAACCATGAGAAATACCTAGTAGAATTAGTATTGTAAGTTTAAAGGGGAATAAGTTGTTCTTGGGGTTAAAGATTACCTCATGAAGGAATTACCTATGCATAGTGTACAAATGATCTTGAGACAAATCGAGCTAGGGAAGTGTATGTGATCTAGGATGACTTTTTATATGAAACTTTGGCCAAAGTAGTGTAATTTTCCATTGGTTACACTATCAATTTTATTATGTTCCTTTTATGCATGCTAGTCCATGTTTGACATACAAGATGGGATGTATATGACATACAAGATAGGATGTATTCAAGTTTTAGTCATGTGGAGCACAACAATAAGCTCGGATAGGCCATAGTTATGAGGTTATCAAACCAAATTCTTTGTCAAAGGGTAGGGCTATCTTGCCATATATGGAAAATGTGCGGGGGACCACATAAGAGTCTGTGGTTGGCAGAAAAGCGCTTGAGTGATGTTTCCCCTTTACAGCTTGTGGCCAAGGTTCGTGGACGCTGCACCGGTATTGGGAACGACTAGGATGTTTGCACTAGGAAAAGAGGACATCTAGAATGTATGCACCAATATGGTGACATCTAGATCATTTGTACATCTATATTGTTGAAGGAAGCTCAGAAGAGCTATGTATGTATGTTGTACCCATTTATATGGAAGGTTGTAATCATGAATGTTAAACTTGAGTTTATTCAATATGAAATCTATATTGTCGAAAGATTTGTGAAATTACATTGAAATGCAATGGAAGTTTGGAATAGTATTTATTTCAAATGTGCATGTAATTTACTTTATGGAAAGAAAATAATTATTATTGCTATGCTATGGCATCATGGTTCATTCATTTAAAGTGAAAACTTTGAAATCTTACTGAGTAGAACACCAGAGTTATTACACGTGGTATCAGAGCTATCAAGTTCAGCTCTGGAGCTTATGGGCTCATTACATAAGTAAAACATAAACCTTATTGGAAGTTAAAGGTTGAAAATTTCTTATGCTAATATGGCAAGAGAAAAGAGCAAAGGGAAATGAAAAGGAAGATAAGATTCCTAGAAACTTGTTTAAGTTTGGGACTAGATAAGAATCATCCTTGGAGTTGAAAACTCCTAAAAAAGCAACTCAATAAGATGTACCTTGAATTGCAGAGGATTATGCAAACAAGTTATGTAGGAAGACTATGAAGGATAACCAAAATGTACCTTCACCCTACAAAGTAGCTATATGACTCTGAGGGATAGAGAAGATTGAAGTAAATCTCCCATATTGATAAGCAACCTATAGTTGTGATGAGTCGAGAATTTTGGAATGACTAGGATGTTATGAGTCTATGAGTGTGCATTCTTGGCATAAATTGAAATAGGAAGTCAATATTATGAGAATCAAAACCAACTTAGAAGAGGTATCTGGTGGATAGGATAACCCTTGACAAATCATATGTAGTACAAGATTAAGATCTTGCATATTAAATAAAGGGTGAAAGGTTGAAACCTTAGAATAAGGTAATAGACCAGATTGGTCAATAAAAGGAAAACAAATTAATGGGAGAAGATGGAAGCGTACACAATTTCACCAACTAGAATGGGAAAAAACAATTTGGAATGGTGCTTAAAATAGGAAAGGGAAACCAAACCACTTTGGAGTGTCAAAGGTTATGAGTGAAACTTTACCAAGAATTGGGAAAAAGTCACTTGGAAAGATTATTAAGACTTAAAAGGTAAACCGGATTAGTTCGACGAAGGTTCGATTAGTACATAGTTTGGTAGAAGTGCAAATTGAACTCACCAACTAGTCAATGAAAGTAAAATTATGCTTAGTGGTTCCAAAAGGAAATGGGATATTGAATGACACTATGTATCAAATCAAAAGAATTAGTAAGAAAACAACACTTTAAGTTGAAAACACATCAACAAAAGAGGCTTTGTGGGTATGTATATTCAAAAAATATATTGGTATACATGGAAAAGAGAATTAGAAATTAGAGTGCCTCTTAGCTTAAAAAGGTTGTTTAATATTCATTAGATCTCTTTATTGAGGATCCAATAGTTGAATCTATGAGAATAGAGATCAATGATGAATTCAACTTCAGGAATAAGTATATTCAAGGCATGTCATGGAGGGTAGGAAGGGCAGGAAAAAGGCAATAGAAAGCCAACAACAAGGGATGATAAATCAATTCAGGAAATCAATGTTTGTTAAGAGTTCAACTTGAGTTGATCGAATATCATGGAAACACTAAGGGGGGAAGAAAGAGAGTGCATTAACTCAGATAAAGTGTCCCACACAATGAAGATCATCAATGTATTTTTGATTTGGAGGAATTTTTTACTTCTTCGTAAGTCATGATTTCAATTAAGTCATATATTGCATGACCACAAGGATAGGATATTGGAATTACTGGAGAAAGATAGTAAAAAGGACAAGGATTATGACCAATGAGAAAGGAATAATTACCACCCAATACTTTATATATATATATATATATATATATTTGATTGGAAGACCAATTGCTATTATCATTAATGCCTTAGAAAAGTATAGGAAAAATACTTAATCTTGAAAGGCAAGATTGTTGCCTATGGAATAGGTAAGGAAATATCTAAACTACTCATGATTTTGAGTCATTGAGAGACGTTCGTGTTTGGTAATTAGGTATGCAATTAAATTTGATATCTTTTAGGAACCAACATGACGTAACAAGAATTGTTACTCAAAATAGTACAAATGCTCATTGGGAAAGTTTTATTGAACTGAAAATAAAATTACATCTATGGAAATGATCAAAGGATAAAAGGAATCCAAAGTATGGATGTCCTAAGAAGAAGGGAATTTATCTGCACAAAATATGAAGCCATTATACTTGAGAATAAAATGTGGCATGAGTCCATGAAATAGGTTTTCACTTAGTCAAAATAAACTAATATGGGATGAAAAGAACATATGTACCCAAAATTTTGGGGGATTAAGGAATGAAATGAGGTAAATTGATGTCATATTCAGGACATTGGAATGACAAAATTATTTGTCGAATGAGGAGCCACTATAATCTGGAAGGGGGATAGAGTAAAGATGTTGCAAGGAATGTAGCAAGATAATTGTCCAGTATGCCAGGAGATGAAGACAGGATGTCGTCATTGACATGACTTGAATACTCTCTTGAGAATCTAGTGAGGCAGTGGTAGATCATTGGAATAATTTTTGATGTCTATTGAACTAGCATAGCACTATGGTAGACAGACTCACCAAGATAATTAATTTTGATTGGGAAATTTGATTTAAAGGATATTAGTCCTAAAATAGCATATTGTGTGAAGTAGTTGCTTGTTGTTCTTGAGAAGGTTATCTCAAATGAGAAAAAATAGGTAATGATGAGGTTTTGTTTAAACTATGATCATCTTATGAGAAATTCAATTGATCAAATGTTTAATTTATTACTTTAAGTTAGCCAAATAAGCAAAAGGGATAAACCAAATCTTGAAGGATTTGCAGAATACTTATAAAATTCTATCATTGAGGTTAGGACCATTATATGGAAAGAAGGATTGAATCTATATTAAGCTGAAATAGGCTAAGAAATAGGGATAACCTTAGACCGGAAAGGTTGTCAAAATGGAATTATAGATCAAAATGATTAAAGAAACTTTGTTGATACAAATCTTAAGATAAGAAGCGGTATTATTATGCTCAAAATTGATAGGTGTATAAGGGAAATGTTATGCTCAAGATGGATAGTAGTCAAGGGTTATATTAATATTCTTAAAGAAAAATTTTGAGTTAGTGATGGATGGTCTTGGCTTTTGAATTATCTTGAGGTGTAAAAACCAAAGGGAAGGATGGGACCCATAGTGTAGTGTGCAATACACCGACAATATTTTCTACTTGGATTACACTAAGGATAAAATAATTAGCCAATGAGAACGTGTTTTCCAGTCACTAAGGTATAGGTGTCATGTAGGATATGGTCACTATGGTACTCATGAAGTGCAAGGGAGTTAATATAATTATGAATTGGAGTTCTTTAAAGGCAAGTATGTGTGAAGGCACACAAACTCCCCCTATATGTTAGTTCGAGCCCTTAGTGCAAAGTCCAACATTGATGAGATTGCAAAAAGGTCATGCTCTAAGAGAAGAATGCTTTGTTATTAATAGAATATGATTATTTCTTACATGAAGAAAAAAATTAAAAGTAGAACCTTTATTTGATTATATATATCTCTATATGTTTAAAATCACCAGGGATGATGATTCACAAGGGGGAAGTATATTACACTCCATTTCATAGTTACCAAATTACTTTTACCATTATGTGTGAAAAGGTTGAAAAATGTAAATTATGACTTTAATATCTTTGTTAGGTGAATGAAATATGTGAATATGCAATAAGATGCTAATGATTTCAAATGAATGAATATGTTTTGAATTGGAGGAATGTTATGTATTGCAATATGAACATTTCAAATGCTTTGATTAATAGAAATGTTTTATGATGCAAGTGGATTTCATGTGAACGCTTAACTACCATTGCAAATGTGCCAATTTGGATGCAGGTACAGGTTCACGCCTTCTGGAATGAAGGGGAAGTATCACTCATGAGAAGGATTTGGTTTGTTAACCCTTAATGAAACCTAACTGAGCTACACATACACTCACCTCTAATTTGGTTTAGTCGAGTCAAGATAGTCAAAATTCGGTAAGTGAACCCTCGATCATAGTCTTGGCTTATCGGAATTGTTTGGTCGTCTTTGATTGATTATGAGTTATCCTTTGTTTTTGGGATTTGTTCTTTGGTTGAGTTGTGTGTTTGAATCTTTGTATTGGGTATATACGTGTTTAACGTATACAAGTGATTTTAGTGCCTTTCATTAATTAAGGCTTGCATGAATATGTCATATATGTGTATATATCATCAAGTCAATGATAAGATAAGTAATATATATAGATATATTAATGTGAATGCATAATTTAAATAAGCATAATTTGTTATATGTGTATTAAAGTATATGAATAAATATTATATATATATATATATGTATGAATATATTTGAAATGGTATATATATATAATCACTATTTTAGAATGCGTGGTCATAAGCTTAAAATTAGTGCTACCATTTAAGGTGAATGGCTTTAAAACTAAATCAGTGTGTGGCATTGTATAATGAATTGAAGTGATAACTTGTAAAGGTTGTGCCTATATACAAGCACATGGATGGATATAAATGCAATGTTGTATATTATCATAGGCACTTTAACAAGCATTGTGTAAGTATATTAAAACCAACGTTATATCAAATATGAGACCATCACATAAGTATGGAAATGCATATCCTTTGGTGGAATAATAGCCAACACATAAAATATAGTATGGATCAAAGCTTATGAAAAACAGTGTATAAACACATGCATGTTAAGTTGATATACAAGCATTTATTGAGTTGACACTTTTGAAAAGTGTTGTGAGTAAAACATAGACTAATTTAGAGGTTTAAATGCTGAAACCAAAATTAGACACATTCTTCCAAGTGAAAACAACAGCTAAATTAATATGGAATGAGTTGATTTGGTGGCACCAAATTATGAATTTGTATAAACCAAATAGGATTCTATTTCCTGCAAGTCAATTTGTTGTTAGTATACATGTGCAAATTGAATTAGTCAAAACGTAGCCAGCTCAATAAGAGGGTGATCTGTTGTTTATTTTGTTGAGTATTTGCTTAAATCATTGCCACCTTCTTCTTGAATGAGCTAAGTCAAATTCTATTGTTGAGAGGTGTCAACTTGTTTAGCTAACTTGTAGGCATTCTTGTCTCATATTTGTGTATAAATAGGTGAGCTATTTCTCTCATTTGGACACCATTCATTCTAGCATACTGTTTTTTTGGTATTTGATCTATTCATATTATAAATTAAGAGCATTTGTGAGGTTAGAGTAAGTGAGCTATTGTGGGTTACTTCTTGGGAGAATTGGAGTGTTAAGAGAAGCTTGGAAAGCTGATTATGGAAGGAATGAAGTAGTGAACTGGTCTGTTAATTGGATCAAAGCGATTAACAGGCATGTGATTCTATTATCTTTATGTTTATCTATTTTGTGAAAGATGGAATGTCTTGTATGTTTTGTTTGGAAATGCATTAGATTGCTTGAAATAGAGTAATGATCTAATTATTTATTAGAAAGGAAAAGAATCTAGTTGATATGATTCCTTGTGAGTGTTTGTCCATACTCCATATTAAGGAGTGAGTATTGTCAATAGTATTATATACTAGGATTGATGAAAGCATGAATAGCTTAAGGGAGTGATTTGATACTGTTAGCTTTCAATGCTAGGAAACCTTAGGAATGACAAGGTTTAGTAATACACCAACATTGATAGTATGAAAGATATGATAGGAAGAGATGTCATATTGCTAAACTATATGTGAATGATCACTTGACTATTACTTTATTATTGAATGAAACCCTAGGTTAAGAATTACCTACTGGGTTGGAATATTTACCTGATTACCCATTGAAAACAATAGGTTGAGAATAACATACTTGCTTGGGTTGCTTATCTAACCTTTGGTTGAAGCACCTAGGTTGAGATTAACCTACATGATCGGGCTGATTGTTGATTGCTAAATTTATCTTGGGATTAGAGTAAACCAAGGTTGAGAGAAACCTATGTGATTAAGTTGATCACTTGAATTTGTGAATTACTATTTGGTTGGAGTCATAGGTGGGATTACTTTATCGAGTTGGAATTTCCACTTGATTGATTTATACTCTTGACATGAAGTCATTTTATTGATGAAATATACTTTTTGATTAGTCTTTTATTGGTGAAATTACACACTCTTAAATAGGGTCTTTTATTGTTGAGACTATATTTTTGAATGATTCATTTATTGATATGGTGGTCATTCTGATCAAGGACATTTATTGTTGGACTCATGTTTTGAGCTAAGGTCATTTATTAATAAAATTATACTTTTGATGAGGACCATTTATTATTGTGATGCATTCCTAAATGGAATCATTTATTGATGAATATATGTGATAAGATGAAGTTTAGGTAGCTAAACTAAGATTATGAAGCTAATATTGTAAGTTAGAACCATGAGAAATACCTAGTAGAAGTAATATTATAAGTTTAAAGGGGAATAGGTTGTTCCTGGGGTTAAATATTACCTCATGAAGGAATCACCTTTGCATAGTATACAAATGATCTTGAGACAAATCGAGCTAGGGAAGTGTATGTGATCTAGGATGACTTTTTATATGAAACTTTGACCAAATTAGTGTAATTTGCCACTGGTTACACTGTCAATTTCACTATGCTCCTTTTATGCATGCTAGTCCATGATTGATATACAAGATGGGATGTATATGACATACAAGATAGGATGTATTCAAGTTTTAGTCATGTAGGGCACAACACTGAGCTTAGATGGGCCATAGTTATGAGGTTATCAAACCAACTCCTTCGTCAAAGGGTAGGGCCATCTTGTTATATATGGCAGATGTGCAAGGGACCACATAAAAGTCTGTGGTTGGAAAAATAGCGCTTGAGTGATGCTTCCCCTCTATAGTTGGCGACCAAGGTTTGGGGATGTTGCACTAGTATTGGGAAAAACTAGGATGCTTGCACCGGGAAAAGAGGACATCTAGAATGTATGCACTAATACAACGACATCCAGATCATTTGTACATCTATTGACGAAGGAAGCTCTAAAGAGCTATGTATGTATGTTGTACCCATTTATATGGAAGGTTATAATCATGAATGCTAAACTTGATTTTATTCATCTATATTGTCGATTTTTTTTTAAATTACATTGAAATGCAATGGGAGTTTGGAATAGTATTTATTTCAAATGTGCATGTAATTTAATTTATGGAAAGAAAACAAAATTATTATTGCTATGTTATGGCATCATGGTTCATTCAATTAAAGTGAAAACTTTGAAATCTTACTGAGTAGAACACTGAGGTTGTTACAACGAACAAGGAATCATTGCTAGGTTGTAAGCAATTGGAGATATCATAAAAACCTAAATAACAAAGAATTTTCTCCCATGTGGTTTATAGATTTATATTGTGTTTGGGTAAGTTGGCATGCCAACAACTCATGCCAACAAAATGGTGACTATATTGAGTTTTTAATTTGAAGATATTGATTTTTCTATAGCATTGAACCCATAAAACTATCTCACTTTTGTAGAGTTAATGATAAGTTCAAATTCAATCCTCTTTGAGAGGTGGTGATTCTAATAAGAAATTGAAAAATAAATTCTCATTGTGCAATTTTTTTGCATAGAGCTATAAAGAATTCAATCAAAAAGGGAACTTATATGAGGTGTGATTTTATCTAGGTATTTTAATTTTTCTCCCCTCATATTTTGTTGTATGGTAGCCCAAACATATTGTTGAATTGAAAAATTCTATATGAAAGATTGGTAGAGAGGGAATAAATACCAATTGAAGGTCAAATTTGAAAGTGGAGTTTAGTTATGGCTTTTGTTTTTCTCACACAAGAGTTATAATGCATGGTATACAACAACACAAGATGCATCCTCAAAGGATGCCTTTATCTATGGTATGGTATAGACCACTTGATTTTAATGGCTTTCCTAAGTATCCAAATTCTATTCCCAATGAAGTGAGGATTCAATTTCCCAAATTTAGTGGAAAGGGCTCTAAATCAATAAACAAACATCTTCAAGAATTTATTTATTTAATGGGAGACTATGAGGTTGAAGATGAAGATGTTGTCATGAAATTTTTTGCATCATCCTTGATGGTAGATCCTAGAGACTAGATCTCTAATTTTCTACTAGTTCAAGTTAGCATTCATAGATCATTTTGGTGAAGAGTGGACATTCGTTTGTTTATTAATTCCCTCATTCACATTAAGAAAAAAGAAGAATTGGTCCCTTCTTTCAACATTAGATTTGCAAGGCTATGAGAGAAATTATAGAAGGCATTAGACCAAATGATCCAATGTGTCTAGTCTTATATTTTGGAGACTTTGATGAAGAAATGAGTTTATTATTTAGGGATAAGAACCTTGCATCACTCCAATAGGCATATACAGTAGAACGAGATATTGAAAATAACATGAATTTTTCAATGATGAAAGTTGTTGCATATGTAGATATTCATAATGGTAAAGCTTTTCTTGTAGATCAATGGCTTGAATTGGGTAGTAAGGATATTTACCAAAACAAAGATAAGTATGTAGTTGAAATTGAATCACCAAAGAGGTACTCAAATTATAGAAAATAACAAGAAAATTATGAGAGAGACAATCCCAACAAAATCAAAGGATGATAATTTGGAATTAGAATTTAAGGGTGAGAGGCACAATATGGGATTTGAGGGTTTTGAAAACCTTTTTGAAACCTTTAATGATGCAAATACATATGAAATTGCTTATGTTTCTTATTTCAAAATATTATCTTATATTAGAGGACATGGAGAGGAACACACAATAACCAATATTGTTGCCCTAAGTAATCAAAGAAAAGACTTGAAATACGTGTATAAAGAAAATAAAGTAGAAGGTAAAAAGACATGTTACAATAGAGGAGACAAAATAAGTAACCAACATATGATCATAATGCATACTGTAGAAGTTTACAAAGATAATGGTCTAAATATAGAGATGATGAAGAGGCTGAGATATAAAGAAATATTCTTCGTGTTACGGATCAAGAAGTACATGTGCTCTCTAAGGTACTGTATAATTTATCAACTTATTTAATTAGTGATATTAAACCAAAGTTTTCAAATATTCAAGCAAAGGAAGTAGAATCTAACTACATTCTTGATGTCCACTTGAGCTTTATCTCCTATGAGGAATGTAATGGCATTGAATGTCTTATTTTGAAAACTTACACAAATAAAGGTGAGATGAGATACTATGCAAGTGATCATGATGATAAAACTAATGTTGTAGGTATTCATTTGAGGCTCACTATTAACACTATCAGAGACAAACATGCAAGCAATCAATTATTATTTTTTGAATACAAGATTATGTATGACGAGCTTCCTTTTTTTATCAAATATGAGGGTAATGAATTTAAATATGTCTCTATTGGTTTTTATTTCCTTAGCAATGGGTTAGATGTTTCTACTTCACTAGAAGAGTGTTATGATTTGAAGGCCAATAGAGACACATGCTTTCTTGAGAGTGAACAAATTTTATGCTAGGGTAATTCTCTGAATCATGGCTCAAAAATACAAATCATTGGTGGCACAACTAATGTTGGTGATATTTCTTTGTGATCTTCAAATGACTATGGGGATTTTGAATATTACAACCTTAGGATAAACTCAACTTATATGTGGATGAATTTGAGGTGTTCATGGGTAAAATGAATATAAGTAACAATATCTTTTATAATGAGCTGGGAGCTCCACCAAATAATATAAGTTTAAGCTCTTATGAGTATGGACTAATATTATCTTTGAAAGAGACATAGAATGTGTAGGGCTTGAGGAGAATTGGTCCATTGAGAAATCAAACTTGAGGAAGAAGGATCAAGTACTATATTATCAATACAAGTTGAATGCCATATCCCATGTCCTTGGTTTCTATATGTTACGTTCTAACTTGGAGTTGGAATGTGTTTTTAATGGGTCAAACAAAGTACAAGTTTCACTAGGAAAATTTATGGTTGTACACAACTACAACCTTGTTGATACAAAGTGTTGTGATGAGGAAAAATATGATGCACCTAACAAATGTCATACAAGTGTTATATATAAGGTGATGTTCTAGTTATTAGTAGATTGTAGTGCCCAAGTGGGCCAAGCGAACCAATATAGTGGTAAATTTAGTCATGATATATTTTTTTAGAGAACATAAAGTATTCATTTGGGATAGATGGTGATCAACATGAAATATTTGATCTACGACTCTAGAAGCATGCACCTGAGCATATAGTTTTAATGTTTGGAAGGTCATTATGAGTTGTTGCTCATAAACTCAAGATAGAGAAGCTTATTTCATGTAGCTTGATCACATAAATTTGTTGATGGATATGCATATTACCTCAAAGGATTGGCCAAATAATTGATGAGACCACTAATCCATGATACTTGGGATTAACAACATGTATATGTAAGTGTTGGTCTCACCTTGCATATGATATTATGTTTTTGTTTATGTTTGTTTCATCCTATCATATACATATAATCTTTGTATGATCACGGTGAATTTTATGTATCCCAATCATTTCATATCTTTTGTTTACAACCTATAGTATGTTGGATTCTTTTTGTGCTTGTTGGCACCCAAAAATTTTGTGTTTAATTTCTTGCCTTAGTCATTTTTACTTGAGTTGATAATTGATTTGAGATAAGTCATAATGGGTCACCATGCTATTTTTCCTTTGGTTGTGCATTTACCTTCATGATCATTAATCAAAACTTGTAAAAATTTCCTTAAGTCCAAAAGCTTTCCGACAAAGTAAGTCCTAGGCAAACCTTTTTGATAGGTTCACTAGTTCATGAACTTGTCAATCCACTAAAAAGGGACTTCATTTTTTTTTCCATGGTTCCTCTTGCCTTGCCTTTTTTGGTGGCATTTTATGTTTGTAGAATCTTTCCTTCATTGAAGAAAAATTATGAAAGGTTGGTTGAAGAAGTTTCCGGTAGGTTTGTTGGTTCATGAATCTATTGGTTCTTTGATTTTGAAGTTTTCCAAAGGGGCAAAACACTGAAAAAGCTCGTGGGTCTAAAAAATTAGCCAAAAGGAAGGTTTTCCAAAATCAAAGTTGTTTGAAAGATCCTAATGATTAGTTACCAACTGCCACTTTTCATCCAAAGAGTGTCCTTGGAGCCACATTAGAAATTTGGAATCATTTTAGTATGAAATGTAACATCTTGTGCATCTTGAAGAGAGCCTTAATGGGTACTTGTAGATATGATTTGATTCAAGTTTTGATTAAAAATGAGCGAGTTATAGCCATACAAAATTTTCACATCCATCAAACCCTATGCGAGTCAGAGGGGTCCATCTGCACTTGTGAGTTTGAGCATTTGAGTTGAACTTTCCATTGGTGTAGTTGCTAGTGATTATTTCACAAGTGCTCTTGGGGGATTTTCTTTCACGTGCACTTTCAATGTATTAAAATTGGTCAAGTCAAAGTTTGTGGGTGTATGAGGATGTTTTCTTGTAATTCACTTGCAAATTGAACTTCCACATCAGGTAGATGGAGGGTGAATTCTCACATATGCATTCAAGATCTACTTTTCCACAAAGGACATAATGAATTGAAGGGAGTTTAAGAAAATTTATAGATGAACAAGACATGATGTCTAAAGTGTGTTTGACCCAATGGGGTCGAAAATCCTACATGACCACATGAGATAGAAATTCCTACAAGCATGAATTGTGGAACTTTTTAGGTGCATGGGATTTTAGTGAGTTTTTGAGACTCGATAAGGATCAATGTTCTGTGATTGACTTGATTAGTGACAGATCTCAATTTTTCTTTGCAGGTCTTTTTGTGTCATCAAAACTAGGACATTAGGTGGATGTGGATTATTTTTCTATAGTTTCTTTCTATGAAGTTTTTATGCCAAATAATAATGCAAATTGTCTTATATATTTGTTCATTCACATCTTGTACTTATCCTAGTCATTTTTTTGCATCCATATGGGGGTCAAATTCTTACAATAGAAAAAAGGTGTTGAAAATTAGTTTTAACTACCCTCATTAAGGCCCAACCACTTCTGTTAATTTATAGACTTGATCTGGTGCTTTTCCTAAAGACATTTAATACATTTTGTTTTAGATATGATGGATAGTGTGGTGCCCATGATGCATTTAATGTTAGCAAAACATTTTCTTGAAAAAGTGCACTTCTTGGATGCCATTTTCAATAGATTTCTAGGGAATTTCTATTGTTTTCTTACACTCAACCATGTTGATCATTCATTTCAAGTGTATGGTGTTGGTTAGAGAATTTTTTCCCACACCCTTGTTAGACATATTGGATTTGCAAAAGATAGATGTCATTTGGACACTAGATGAGGTTGCAACTAAATTTTTCCACTTGGGATGACCCTCTAACACCCCCCTGACAACATGGTTGTGGGTATGTCTACCCTGGCATCCATTTTCCAAGGGTGCTATCAGAAAAGACAAAAAAGAAAAAAAGAAAAAAAAAAAAAAGAGAGAAGGATAACAATTTTTACAAGAGAGTTGCAGAGCCATCATCAGAAGAAAATACTTGTAGGATGCCTTAGGGTTTCAATTTTTTAGTTCTAGGTATAGCTATTTTAATATTGTAATGATCTAAGTGTAGACACTTAAATAAACCTGATTGATATTATGTATCTAATTCTAATTAATTAACACCATTTCTTCCTAAATCACTTTCAACTAACCAATTAATTAAATAATCAACATTATTTAGTTAAAATCAACAATTTCTACTATTAATCAAATAGTCAAATTTATTAGATTAATTCACCTTTCTTCTGACTAATGTTCATCATATTTAATTAAATCCCCCCAACTCCTCTCATTTGATTAAACAAATCAAACTATTTAAATCAAATGTCATAATCTCCTAACCCATTCAAATTAATTAATTCTAAACCACTTTTTAATCATCATTAATAAACCCTCCAACTTTTAACTCCTTAAGAGTTAAATCAACCCATGGTCAACTAACCAAGTTGCACATAAAAATAATTTCTTTTAATTATCTAATTCCTCTATTTATCCTCACAATGGCATATTCCAAGGAATATTCCTCTCAACCACCTCCTCATTCAATTTCCCTCCAAAGGTTTTAAATAACCTCTTACACATTCATTAACTCCTCTTACAAATCATTTACTTCTTTTTACATTCTCTCACATCCTCAACTATATTCATTTACTTCTTACGACCTTTCAAATCCTCAACCATTCTCATTTATTCCTCTTACATCTCCTTTACTATGCACATTCCCCAAAATGTGCTCCACCCTCATCCAATAGAATTGTGACAAGTGTCACATTTCTATTGGCTCCCTTTTTATCCCACATTCACCAAATTCTCTCATTCTTCAACCTTCGATTCCTATAAATAGAGGCTTCCTCTACACAATATGGATCCACAACTTGAAACATTCTTACTATAGACATTTCTACTCAAGGCATTTCAACATTTTCATCACTTTAGCTAGTTTATGTTATCATTTTGCATCAAATCCCACACTTTGGATCAACTACATCATTGGAGTTTATCAAAGGGATTGGGAAAGGGCTTCTTTCCACATCAAAGGAGCACCAATCCCCCTATGGGATGAAGGTTTAGTTGTTTTGAATTGATTACATGCTATCTTTACTTTGTTTGTGCTTTCATTTTCATGTTTTCATCTTCATTTTGGCTAAGAATCTCATAGGGAATGCTTGATTTGTGTTTCTAACATGATTAGCTAGTGTTTGTTGGTCTTGTGTTAGCTAATTGCAGGTTTGGTGTTCACACTAAGTTCTTTCCCAATCCCATGATTCATTTGTAAGGTTTGAAGTTTGTTTGATTAATGGTAGAATCAACCTTAGTTAAGTGTCTCCTTGTCTATGTTATGTATGTTCAACTACATTTTTAATGAATGTTGTTTAGTTTCTCAACTAGAAGTTTGTAAAATCCCTATAAAGCTTTTGCATTGTATCTTTTCAACATAATAAGGAAATGCATATGTATTCTTAAGGATAACTAATTAGACTCACTTAATATTCTACAACCATTTATTATTTTTCTAAATGTGCATGTAGAGCCCAACTTGCCTATAAATTCTGAACAACATAGTCTTTTTGTGATATCACCTAAGTTTCTTGTTAGCACATGTTTGATTGAATCAATGAACCTATTGCCCAATGGATGAAGGCATTGGTTTATAACTATTTTTCTTCCCACTTTCCTCAACACACCCTAAAATACATCAATTGGAACACCTTTCAATTCTATATTTTTGTGTGTTTTATTGTCATATACGAAAGTATATAACATATAAAGGGGTTATCATACAACCCATTTTTAGACACTTGTATGAAATATTATATGTTAAATAGATGCTCCACCACATACCTTTAAACAATTACATATGTATATAGTGACACTAGTATTGAGAAACATTGTGCATTGGGTATTGTTTGTTGTGAGGTAATAGCTTATTCTTTCAACAATCAATCTATCATCTTAGGGAAAACCCCATTGGTCTTTCAAAGCCAAAAGTGAAGGAAGTCTTACCCACCTCAAGCATTGGTCCTTAGCTGCCCAAATTAAAGACAAGTTCATGGTAGTCTTCCTAATTTTGATGCCCCTAGCACTGGAGATTTTATCAAACCTTAGGGACTTGGGGCCTACAATTCAAATCACCAATAATGCCAACAATTGACACACATTCTCAAACAAAGCCTATTGGGACCCAATTCCAAAGAGTCATTTTTTTTTGTTGAGTCCTAGTTTCTATGAGCTTGGGTATTATTTTTTTCCACATATTACCAATCTAAGAGAATTATAATGGGCATCTATGTAAAAACATAAATACAAATTTCCATTGTTTTGGTTTGGGTTAGTTGTTTCTTTTGTTTTACCATGTTTTAAATCTAGGTTTGTTTGCCAAATCTTGAGTGCCTAGGATTTTGATGTTTGTTGGGTGTTAATTTTGTATTTTGGGGGTCTTAGGGTTGTTAAAAATGTTTATATGTTACCACATTGCTATTTTGTGTTTATATTTTGTTCCTATATTTGTTTAAGGTTGTTCATTTATTTTTAAGTCCCATTTACTTGGCATGTTTGTTAATTGATGGTGTAGTTTCTTTTTGTGTCAAAGGTTTGGGTAAGTTCTTGAACCTACCCAAACCCATGATGGGGCTCTTAAGTGCTTTTGTTTGGTCAATAAAGAGAACACACAATTTGTGTTTGCTCCCTATGGTGGCTTTGAAGCCACATGCGAGGCCCAATGTGGTTCGTGGTGCATTATAAAGCATGGGTAGTTAATAAATAGGAGTGGTTGTAAATTCTTTGGCTTCTACATAGCATGTCAAGGATTTTAAGTGGTTCCTAAACTCACACCTAAGATCGACATTGGTTAAAAATACCTATAAAGTGTTAATAGTCTCCAAGGTATGTTGCAATAGAAGAATAAATGGTTTTGTACACAACAATAGGCAAATATAGCAGGCCACACAACTACTAAGCATGTTGGTAGTGTTCATAGTGATAGTATGGGCTTGATAAATTTTAAATGGAAATATTATAATATTTTTAAAGGTAAGCCATCATTTTAAAATCTAGAGGTTGTATAACCTTTGTTTTACTCCTACCAACTGTCATGAGTGCTAATACATTGTGCTAGTAGCCAAAGTTACTTGAAATCTATTCTCGATGTTTTCTTAATCTATTTTTTGATGTGGTTTTAACTTTATTGTTAATTCTTGGTAAGTTATAGCGCTACAAATTAGGGAAACACCTCTACCTACAAGACACATTCTTGGTCATTTTTGAAAGGAGGTTTTCATTTTTCAGGACAATTTTCTCAAGATACTTGTAGGTGCATGGATTTTCTAGGGCTTTAACTATGTAATGTCTAGTTGTAGCAAGGGAGTGAAGTTCTTAGGCATTAGAAGGATATAAAATTATGTTGGGTATCATGCACTAAGTGTATCCAGGGTTATTTGAACATCTTCGAGGGAATATTAATTCCTATCTGTTGGTATGTGGCAACTGATCATGCCATACTGCATACTCTTCATGTATCCTTGTTGGGGTCTTTCCTATTTTTTTCGCGTCATCACCGAAAAAGGAAAAATCACCGAAAAAGAAAAAAACTGACTTTGTAAAACTCTAATTCTGGAAGCTTCTAAAAAGCTTGTTATAAGCGGTTGGGATGAGAGTTACAGTATGATAAAAAAGGTGATTATTCGTGAGATTGTAATAAGTTTTGCACTGGATAATAAAATCATTGGAGGGTTGCGGTTTTGTGGATGTAGGCCCGAATTGGGTGAACCACATTAAATTCTCTGTGTTGTCTTGTTTCTGCTATAATTTTCTGTGTGTTTTATTTCTTTGTTTTATTGATCAAATTTGCATTTAACTATTAGATATTTGCTTTCTAACCCTAACACCATCAAGGTTTTCTCTTGTTATAGTTGTTGAAATGAATGCATTTAATATTTGATAATGGGACAACATTTCAAAATATACAAACATTATACTAATAAATTTTTCTACATATGGATTTATGTAGTTTAATTTTGGATTATTAGACATGCTTAGTTGTGTGTAATACCTATATGGTATTGAGTTTTATGCTCAAATCAAGGCTTTTGTGTCTCTATGTTTTGTTTTCCTTTTGATTATTTGTGACTTAGTAGCCTAATGAATATACATTGTTTTGAGAACTATTTGACCTTCTTCATCCTCTAAAATAATCAAAATTGTTAGCCATTAGTTGTAAGAAGTAGATTATGTTTCATGTACGCTACTCATTCTTCAATATTGTTAACTAGGGAATTATTTTACACAATCCTCAATGCCACATATTTAGAGAATTATGCTCAATGTATGCACACCTTATTTTTGTGTAAGAAAATATAAACAAAACTGTATGTAATTGGTTGTAATATTGTTGTCATCTATAGATGCACGTTTGCAAGGCGTATCGTCAACTATAAAGAGGTCTATTGCAACTATACATACTTGACTTAGTTACAATCTTTTGGGCTATGCAGTGCAATTTGTGTATAGCTATTGTGTGCTATTTTTAGTTGTTCATTTTGTTGGATTTCAATGCCTATTAAGGCATACCTCTAGGAACACCTTGGTATGTTTAAGTTGAGCCTAAAGTGAAGGAGAGAAAACCCACTCTCAAGATTGACCATTAACCATCCCTAGTTTGTTGATGAACATTTTTTCACCTTGTTGTTGACACCGTTGGCCCTAAAGGTGAGTCAAATTTATAGAATTGCAAATTTGCATTTTTATTATATAAAGCATATGAGAAGATTTTATAGAGCCTTATACATTCCAAGAGATAACATCATGTGGAGGAATCCTCTTTAAAGTGTTTAATTTGGCCATCCTTGTTTATAAGTGCCACAAATTCATTCCCTTAAAGAGGATGTTGGTTTGGTCGAATATAATCATTGAGTGAAAGTGAGCATTGTTTGTTATTGATATCTCTCCTTGATAAATCCTCATCACTAGAAGGGCTTTGATAGTGCTTAGGAGGTTAAGTACTTATAATATAAGTCTTAATGGAAATATGACACCTAGGAAAAATGATTAATTATGAAGAATAACTAGGAGAAGAATTCTTGGTCAAGATGATTGATTCATTCTTCTTCACACATCGTTGGGTTTTAGATGGAGGCTCACTAGTTTTAGTTGGCATGTTTTCCACAAGTTTTCTACTACCCATAATCCAACTAGCTTCTTTAATTGGAGGAGTTAAAGCTTTTGCCTTAAACTTTAAAGGCACTCTTGGCATAAGTGGGCATGCCTTAATCTTCTGATCAAGGGATTGGCAACAAAAGCAAGTATGTGATATTTTATGTAAAATGAAAACCACTTTCTCAAATCTCAACATGTTTCCTAAGGCTCGAGGTGAGGTTTACCTCCACACTACAACAACAAGAATGGGTTGAGAAAAGTTTCTTAGGCTCATGAAAAATAAAACTAGTAGGTTAGATAATTTATTCCATGAAAGCCCACATGAGGATTGGAAAACCCAAAAGCTCAACCCACATAGGGATTTTAAGAGAAGCTTGTTCCTAGACCTTGAAATCTCCATTGCGATTAAATAATACCAAAAGGGTGTTTCTCATTAACCAAGTAGACATATTAAGAAATATATTGACTTGCTTACGATTTTTGAAGGAGAACCAAATAAATATTTGGTGAGATTCCTCATCCTAATGAACTTAATGCCACAAGATTCCCAAAAATACTTAACCTAGACAATTAAAGATTGCTCAAAAAAATATGACCAACATAATAAAAAATGAAAGTGTAATTGTTATACCACTAATAAACAAAACTAAAACAACACAAAATTTTGCAAAATTACCTTATCTATGAGCTTCACAATAAATTTCCAAAAATATCTAGAAACCATCATTGCCATCACTAACAAAAACATTTAAACATACCTAAAGGAAGCAAACCCACAAAGATTCTAACAGTATGGTTCCATGGGGGGCATTGACATCTATTTTCATGGAGAAGAGGTCTCACGAGGAAAAAATAATTATGCTATAGGATTAATTGAAATCTTTTCGTGAAAAATAACAACCCCTACCTTTTAGGTTTGAATATTTCAGCTGGTGAAATTGAGGCGGGACTTGAAATTGTCCCACTAGCTTAGGAGTTTTTTTGTCACTTGTCACACATCTAGAAATTTAGATTCCCACTAGGGAAAAAATGGAGAGAAATGATGTTTATTTATTAATTTTTTACTCACAACATTCCATTCAATTTCATGGGACCACCAACTTCCCTAAATTTTGGAATTTAAACTTTTAAGCTAAATTGCACTACTAAATTCATGAGACCACCACCTTCAAAATATTCCTAAAAAAATCTCAACAACATCACTCAATTTTTGTAAGAAGCCCCCTCCATAAGACGTTTTTGATATGGTAAGCAACATTTACAGAGTGTTGTACCCTTTATACGGAGAGCCACTAGGGCCAAAAAAGATCAAGTCCAAAAAACATTAAAGACCAAGCCAAAAAACATACACAATGGACCAACAACAAATAGACATACAACACAAAAACCAACTAACTGGCATTTTCCCAGTTATAAGAAAGGAGATTAACAACATCATCCCCAACCCATTCCTGGCCTTCTTCAACATTCTTCTTGTCCATTTCGTCCTTTATCATAGCAGAACATAGTGGACTAGCTTGACAGTGAAACAAATCAAGCCACTGAATTTCTTGTCCATCTTTTCCATTCTTTCCTGTAGCACGCGAAGCTCCTCCCCATAATCCATAGCCTTCACAACATCAACACGCTCCACATCCAGAGGGTCTGAGGACTAGGATGCCGAGTTCTCCTTATGCACTTTGCTAATATCAGGAGTGGTGTGGGGTCCTCCAACATACTCCTCCTCCTCTTCCCCAGACTCCTCGTCCCTACAATCTTTGCTATTAGACCACTCCTCTTCCGTATCCATTTCATTAACCTGCACTTTCATGTTATTCTTAGCTAGCCTATCGAACCTCCTGATGATGGTATTGCCACTAGTCACCACCATAGTTGCGACCACCGTGTCCCCCTTAAAGTCCCTACCCACAACATTTTTACCTCTACTATCCCTAGTCGGAGGATCTATCAAACCCTTTGCATCATCCTTAACTTTCTTCTTTGGGGTAGGTTTGCTAATAGTCTTGGTAGGGGTCGACTTGAACTCACAAAGACTAGCCACAACACTAGTATGGGCAATTCCCGCATTCCCCTTAAGCTTTTTAGCAGCAGGTTTAGGCTTATGAGTTTCAACATAAACCAGATGGGTTTTCTAGATGGGATATTTGGAATCGACCAGGGATATATTGGCCACAATAGGAGGTTCAATTTCCTCAACACAAACAACAAAAATGGGTTTGGGCGGGCATAACACAAGATGGAAGTGGTAGAGCCTCATAATGAGGCCTTGGTGGAGCAACAAAAGAGGATTATCCTGAGGGTTTAGGCCAACAACCTCAATGCATTTTTCAACAAAACTCTCTAAATCCTTAAGAAGGAAAAAAGAAAAGCTTAACAGAATTTTGTGTTGGAGATGATTTAAAAGAGGAAAGTAATAAAAATAGTAGATTTTGTATCTACCTTCTAGGATCACGTATTTCATTAGGGCGAGGCAGATTTGGTTCCAAGATTGTGGGAGAGCCTCTCTCTCAAACCTTGACATTAACCTAAGATGCAATATGACGTTAACCTTCCATAGGACGTTACCCTAAGAGGCAATATGCAGATAAGAACAAGTTCGCACCAGCTTAGATGTGAGACCTGAAGATGGATGATACCTAAAGAGGAGTGGGCAGACATAAGGTGTAGATATTGCACTCAATAAGTGGTTGAGACGAAATGACACTACATCAGGGAATGTTTGGCTTACAAGGACATCCGGATCAATTATATTGAGACATTAAAAGGGAACAACTTGGGTGATCTGTTTGAAGAAGAGAAGATAATAGGGTTTGCAGATTTTCTGGTCAAGATACACAACAAAAGATCCAAGATGCAGAAAGAAAAAGAAACATAGGTTTTTGCGTTTTCTAGGGTTCAGGTTTCTTCGCTGGCTATCTGTGGGTCCCATAGGCTGCTTGGCCTCGTGGACGTGATTAAAAACATTCATTCATTCAAGAGGAGCCGAACAATAATCCACTCAGCTCGACTCCTTGTTGAAGCTCCTTTTAAAATGAATTGCCACTCATACAATTTGAAAATCGCCAATATTGAACTATCAAAACAAAAATTGTTCCTCGAATCCTGTTTTTTGAGTATCGACGGGTTTTGTGCCAACAGCTATAGTCCTAACCTGGAAGGAAACCTGCTATAAAGATAACAGGGCTTAATGGAAATTGGGGACATATTTTTATTGTCTTAATTGCGGATCAGGAAATACTGGAAGCGAAAGGAAAACTTAAAGACTGCTTTGTGGTTTTGTTGTGATGTTGAGATATGAGTGTTTACGGTGGTGACAGCTGGGCACCTGAGGCACATTGCAGGAAGCGCAGAATTGATCTCCTCCTTTCCGATCAACTTGACAAATCTCATTCTCGCAAGTTACCCAATGGCAAATACGTCTGTCTCGTCTGCCCAAATCGCCCAGTGCTCGACTCTGTTTCCATGCTCACGGTAAACATCTATTGCTTACCCCTTTTCATGTCTCTTAATGTACAGTTTTTGATTTTCTTTCCTCAATCTGTTTAGATTCGCAATGACATCCATGGCAATGCTCTTACAAATTACATGTCAAATGGTGGTTTTACTTCTATTTATAGGGTCGTTTCAAAACTTCTTAGATCTTAGGTTGATACTGCCGGAATGAATCCTGAGTTGGGGTAGGGTATGCTCATTCTGTAGTCTGAGCATTGTCAGCTGTGTTGGGTTATGTATGCTGCGAGCTTCAATAAAATCTAAGTAAAGTTAGGTGCATGGGGTGCCAGGCATCTTGGAACTTTGATTTCCCTTTTTTAATTGAAAAGTGGCATTCTAGTGCCGTTAAGGGCATGGTGTGGGGGCGTGATTGCGGCCCTACTGACTGGGGTAGTATATGCACAGGTTTGCCAATTAAAAGCCGATATGCAGCTAAACATTTAAAGAGCTGGGTGAATGGAATCATATTTTGAAGGAAAACTGCGGAAAGAAAGTGACACACCGCTAATCATAAAAAGAAAGAGCGGGGTGGAATGCAACTTTATGCGGAAGGAAAACTGCAATACTATATTGGTCTCGCAGACCCAGAAATAAATAAAAATAAACTTACATAACCGTAATTCTAATCAAATTTCCTTTTCTTTTAATCTTCAAACTTTGAAGAAAACTAAGCCTTGCAAATCTGCCTCACAAACTATTGTATTGTTTTTACTTTCAAGTAATCTTGTCCAAAGTGTACCATACTGTCTCAGGTTTTTGGAGTCAATTGCATTTATAAATTTTTGTTAGAAATACAATTCACTCCAAAAACCTTAGACGATAATGTATTATTGCCATAAGTGCTCACTGTTAAATGTAAGTCTAATGGCTAAAACAATGAAAGGGAACATGCTAATGCGTAAATGAAGTGGAAACATTGTGCCTCTAGGTACATTCAGTTAACTTCTTTGACCTTTAAACTGTAAGCTGCCTTGTTAAGTTCTCAAAGTTTGTACAAATAGATAGTCGACGGATTGAGATTTTGCTTGGTTTTTTGGATTGTCATGGGCATTTCTGTATTGTAGTTCCGGTGAAGTAAATATGTATTTGCTGTCATTATGTATAACCACAATCAAATTACACATACTTGACATCGTGGAGGGCTTACCTATTGATCCAATGGAAGGGGATCCTACATATAATTTAGTGTTTCTGCAAAGATATTAGATATATTCTTGTGGGTGCTACAGGTATATTTTAGGCATGTTCTGAATTGAAACTTGTTCCATGATTTCTCCAATCTCTTATTATACTATTGCAGAGGAAAAAAAGGAGTCTTTCACAAGAATAAAGGATAATAAAAAATTATTCAGTCACCACACAAATTTCCACCTAGCAATAAAATTCTTTTTACTTGTGTAGAAAGTCTTATACCTCCCCTGCACTTCAAGAAAACGGGGACTCCAATATTTCTGCTCCAAATTGTATATGTTCCTGTAGCTGCAGTAAATTGCTTTCATGGGACCACATGCAGTGTGTGAATACGAATGGCAGCCCCCTCCATGGAACCACACACTAAGAGTACAACTTGTACTTGCCAATTGAAAAATATACAAACTTTTGTAAGAAAGATGTTATTTATTGTGTAACAAATTCAGTCAATAAACATCAAAATGAAAATGAAAAATGTATTAAATAGGCATTGAATCATCAAAATCAACTGTTTACCGAATTCTTTCTGAATTTTTCTTCAGTCACTAAGACTACTCTTAGTCTTTAGCTTGTTGAGTTATTCTTAAATGTGAGTTATGTGCTTCATATGTATTAAAAATTTAAAAGAAACATAATAATATGTATTAGATAGGCATGATCACATAACACAGATTCTCTTTGACTCGAACAATGTTTGAAATTGGATGCTATCTTCCTAGCAATATTTTACAATAACTTGCTTTTCCTTAACCAATGTGTTTTCTGGTAGACAGTTCTTAATCAACAATGTCTCAACCAGGTTATCTTCAACAATAATATGTTCAAAATATAAAGATGATTTTTTTTGCCTCATTACTCTTGACATCTAAATAACAAATAAGAATCTTTGTGAGTTCTCTCTTAAGCATTATACAATTTCCTTTTCTCTGCCATGCAGATGCACAGCCAAGGGGCAAGACATCAGGCTGCAGCTTCCAAACTAAAAGAAAAGGAAGTCAGCAAGCAGGAAGAGATAACGAAAAGGATAGCTTTGTCTGAAACTTCTACTACTTACAATAATACTTTAGACAATTGTGCTGGCTCTTTCAAATGTCCTTTAATAGAAAAAACTCGAAAAGGAGCTGCAGATGTACTTGCTAATGCAAAGAATGCATCATGCAACATATCAAATCCAAAATTTGATTGCAGTTTGATTCATGCAAAAAAGCCTTTCTTTGAATCATTAGATGTCAAAAATGTAAACAGACTTGATCAGAAAACCGATTCTGCTGTCTGTCACACTGAGGCCAACAAAGGTGTAAATTCCAACATGACTTCTTTTGTGCATAGTAATTCTAATGTTATCAGTAATGTAGTCCGGGAACAGAAGTTAAATCTTCAGGAACAGAGGGATAGGGAGCTCAAATTCAGAGCAGCAGGCTGGCGCCGTGATGGTAGAGGAGGCTGGTTCAGAGAGGAAAATGTAAGTGCATTCTCACTCTTTTTATATGCTTGCTTTATTTCTCGTCTCTGAACCCAAATGGAGTTGATGCATAGTTTTACAGTTTCTTTCCATGGAATAGTGTGGCGTGGTTTACTTAATACAGTACAATATAATAATAATTGTACTAAAGATTTTGGTAATAATATCCACGTGCAGTAGACAAGCATCTTGATAATTGGGTTGATTTGGTATGAACAGTTTGTTAGTTTTTATGATCAGATTTAATGCACAGAAATTAATTTCAAAATCAGACACAAAGACACAGCAAATACCCTGGGAAAACCCTCCTCTTGAGGGAGAAAAACCCAGCAACAATTATATCTCTTATATATATGAGCAATGGCAACAAGTTACATTACAAAGAGGCCACACACAAGGCCAAAGATCAGCATCAGCAATGGCTGTAACACAAACTAGTAGTCTGACCTTCAATTTGCACTTGAATAAACACACAATCTATTCCTCTATGAATTTGCACTATTCTTCTTGAAGAGCTCGCACTTAATGGAGAAGGAGGTCGAACTTGCTTGATGTACAAATGAGAGGAAATGACCTCATATAAATACATTGCTAGATAGGTTGCATCCTTTCAATAAACTAGGTCGGCCACCAAGAAATAAATACAATTAATAATAATGAATTACAATGAAGGTCGGCCAAGGAAGAATGATGCAAGGAAGTCGTCCAAAAATAATGTTGCCATTTACACATATAAATAATTTATATCTTCAATTGGGGCTGGAAGAATTGAACCCGAAGCTGCTAACATCAACACTCCCTCTCAGCTAGGGAGAAATACTTCCAGCTGCATAAGACATATCACCTCATCGTGATGTCGACCACAATGGCTACACCCAAATGTGGAAAGGTAGGATATCACCTCATCGTGATATCATATATCACCTTAACATGATATCAACCATAATGGCTACAACCATGTATGGTATGTACAAGTGTTTATCACTTGCGTGATGTTGTCACCTCAACATGACTTTCACCATGGCTCTCCCAGAGGGTGAAAACACAAGTACAAGAAAATCATCACAGACTCTCTCACGTGATGCTGTCATGGAGTCACACACATGACATCCACCATGGCTCTCCCAGAGGGTGGAATCAAGGGATTTCACCTTGAACTTCTCTTACAGAGAACTCATTATCAAGGGATTTCACCTCCAACTTCTCTCATAGAGAAGAACTCATTATTAAGGGATTTCACCTTGAATTTCTCTTACAGAGAAGAACTCATTAATCAAGGGATTTCACCTCGATCTTCTCTCACAGAGAAGAACTCATTATCAAGGGATTTCGCCTCGAACTTCTCTCACAGAGAAGAACTCATTAATGAGGATCACTGATACCGAGACTCCTTCTCAATTAAGGCTGTATTCTCCACCATACCAAGCTTATCTCGAAAGTACACAAACTTTATCCTGGAGAGAGGCTTGGTGAGAATGTCTATCGTCTACTCATCAGTGTTGATATACCTTAATTGTATAGCTTTCCTCAATACCATATCTCTAATATAGTGGTATTTGATCTCAACATGTTTGGTTCTGTCATGAAACACAGGATTGACAGAAAGCTTCACACAGCTCTAGTTATCACAATGAATGATAGTAGGCTCCATTGATTGTCCAAACAATCCTACAAGGAGCTTACGAAGCCTTACTACTTCCCGAGCTGCCACACAAACTGCAATATACTCTGCCTCTGCTGTACTCAATGCTATAGATGACTACTTCCTGCTGCACCAGGATATCATCACAAACCCCAAACTGAGACAACATCCAGAGGTGCTCTTCCGATCAGTGACACACCCTGCCCAATCAGAATCAGTATAACCATGTAGCTTCAAAATCCACACCTGAAGAATACCTCAGCCCATATCCAACTGTGCCACACAAGTATCTCAGGATAAGCTTCGTTGCAACTAGATGAATTTGCTTGCAATCTGGTCATCTTCTTTAGGTTCAGTAGGCTCCCTTTGAATCTTTAAATACTTGCAACAACCTTCTGACCTCATCGTGCAAGATTGCCTGCAACGCTTGCCTTAGATAAATGTTTTTCAGTGCACACCTCTGGTACTGTAGAGAGTTCAGGGTAGACCTCCTTGACCTCATTGCAGATCACTCTATTTTGAATAGGTTTGCGGAGCTACCAATATCAAATATAGATGACTGTCTTGTGCAATTCTAATCTCAGCAACTAAAGAGGACTTTCAAGAATTTATCACTTGGCCTTGCAACATTGCAACCTTCACTTCTTCTCAGTGAGTCATAAAGCTCCCTCTTGATCCCTACTTCAGAGATTGCAAAGAAGTCTTCTGGAAGTAAACTCCCACTAGCCACCAACTTAGTCCCATGGTTGCAAGTTGTGACTTCATGCTTCATCATTTCTTTGGTTGGCATGACTTCTTCACAAGATGCCTCAAGCTTTTCATCACTAAGCAATCTCTCATCACCTTCTTGCTCCTAGAAATGTCCTGAAAGCATTTTAGAGAGAGATTACTAACAGTTTATAATTATCCAAAGAAATATCAAGGCTAGAATCATACAAGGTTTACTATCTTAGGTTATAGCATAAATACATAATAACTTATGAGCAATATTAAAACATAAATGAATCAACCTATAAGAGAAATATATCAAAAGATCAGAATGAAGGGATAAAGAAACTTATCTTTATTTGATATAACTCTTTCTTCCATCTTTTACTCCTCTCGAGAGTGCCAAACTCAACACACAAAAAAAAAAAAAAACAATCTGCACAACTACAGATTTCTTGAATGCAATATGCAGTTAGCATGTAGAACCAACTCTCTCCAAGAGTTCAAGGCTCTATCACAGTTCATGCATTAGAGAATGATACCATCAAAATTACAATTCTCTTTTTATTTTAGAGTCACACTCATAAATCTTCACAACCAGCATGCAATAAATGAAATCTTCAAAAAATATTATGCTAGTGAACACAATTCAAGAGAAACCACTATCTCTCTTTACTAATTACAAGATCCAACTAAATGATATAACTCAACAAACAAATAATACTTATCTCTTTAAATATTCTGATGGATGCAAATACTAGACGCAGTAAGATACGCTGCTCTTGCGTACATATCAGCACACAACCTTCACGGCTTGAACATAGGCCCATGGCTTAGAATAGAAATTCCCTAGAATCCTTCTGAGAAGAGATCTCATCCACATCGGCAAATGAAGCATGCTGATTAGGCCTGGTGGGGCAATCCTTTGCATAGTGACCAAACATGTCACAACGAAAACATTGGACTTTGGAGAGGTCCCACTTCTTCTTGAATGGGGGAGCACCATCAACTCCTTTATCTCTATTCCTCTTGAAATATCCTTTCTTTCCACCTTTCTCTTTCTTCTTTGAGGATTGAGCGGAAAGAACATGAATGCCTTCATTTGTAGAGCTTCGACCAATACCTCTTGCAGCCAACCTAGACTCTTCTTGAATACAATCTGCCCTCAAACGATCAAACTTGGGAAGTTTCGATCTTGCATTGATTCCTTGAATGTAAGACTCCCAAGATGAAGGAAGACCATTAAGGGCAAGCATGGTCAAATCCTTGACATCAACAAAATGACCAATAGAAGAGAGTTGATCTCTCAATTCGGAAATCTTCATGAAGTAAGCGATGACAAATTCTCCTTCCGCCATCTTCACATGATGAAGTTGTCGCTTCAATGCAAGTGCACAGCTTGTGTTGTTGATCTCATACATCTCCTCCAAAGACTTAAACATCTCTCTTGCCGTCTTCATCTTAGAGATGATGGGAACAATATGATCCTTCATGGAATCAACTAACATTTTCTTTGCCTTAGTATCTTTCTTCTTCCATTGAATCTTCTCTTCCTCATCAGCAAGCTCAGAAACTTTGCTCTCCACGAACTCAGCCAATTCACTTTCTTCCAAGGAGAGCATAATTCTAAATCTCCAAGATGTGAAATTAGATGCTCCTTCAAGTCTATCCTCAAGCTTAAGACCGATCACCATCTTGACGAAGAGATAGAAGTAAACAACGATGAGAAAGAGAGTAAAGAGTATTGCTGTAATAACAATTTGATCAAGATCTTCTTCAAACCCACTCTGATACCATGTTAGTTTTATGATTAGATTTAATGCACAGAAAATTAATTTAAAATTAGACACAATAACACAGCAGATACCCTGGGAAAACCCTCCTCTTGAGGGAGAAAAACCTAGCAACAAATATATCTCTTATATATATGAGCAATGGCAACAAGTCTCTTTACAATGAGGCCACACACAAGGCCAATAATCAGCACCAGCAATGATGTAACACAAACTAATAGTCTGCCCTTCAATCTGCACTTGAATAGACTCACAATCTGCCTTAGAATAATTCGCACTAGATAGAATAATCTGCACTTGATATAATTCGCACTTGAGAAGGAGATCAAACTTGCTTGATACACAAATGAGAGGAAGTGACCTTCTATATATACATGTTGCTTAGAGGGGTCGCACCTTTTCAAGGACAAGGTCGGCCACCATAAAAATAATTACAAATAATAAATAATAATTACAAAGGAGGTTGGCCATCTTAGAGATATGTTGCCATTAAGTAATCACAAATAAATAAGGAAGTATGAAGCCCAAAGCTGCAATAACATCAACAAGAATGTCTGCCGTCTGCTCATCAGTGCTGATATACCTCAACTGTATAGCTTTCCTCAATACCATATCTTTGACATAATGGTATTTGAATGAAACACAGGATTGACAAAAGGCTTCACATAGGTCTGGTTATCACAATGAATGATAGTAGGCTCCATTGATTGTCCAAACAATCCTGCAAGGAGCTTACGAAGCCACACTGCTTCCTGAGTTGCCACACAAGCTGCAATATACTCTGCCTCTGCTGTACTCAATGCTACAAATGACTGCTTCCTACTGCATTAGGAAATCATAGTAGATCCCAAACTAAAGCAACATCCAGAGGTGCTCTTCCAATCAGTAATACTCCCTGCCCAATCAGAATCAGTATAACCATGCAGCTCCAAGTCCACATCTGAAGAATATCTCAACCCATATCCAACTGTGCCACACAAGTATCTTAGGATATGTTTTGTTGCAACAAGATGTACCTGCCTCGGTTCACACATGAACTGACTAAGTGCACTCACTGCATAGCAGATATCAGGTCTAGTGTTGACTAAATACATCAACGATTTAATCAACTGTGCATATAGAGGATCCACCAGATCTGAACTAGCTGTAGCCTCCTTTAACATCTTCTTTAGGTTCAGTAGTCTCCCTTTGAATCTTCAAGTATTTGCATCAACCTTCTGACCTCTTCGTTCAAGATTGCCTGCAACACTTACCTTAGATAAATGTTTTCCAGCACACACCTCTGGTATTGTAGAGAGCTCAGGATTGTCCTCCTCGACCTCATCCCAGATCACACTATTCTGAATAGGTTTGCGGAACTACCAATGTCAAATCCAGATGACTGACTTGTGCAATTCTGATCTCAGAAGTTGAAGGGGTCTTTCAAGGATTTAACACTTAGCCTTGTAATACAGTAATCTTCACTTCTTCTCAGTGAGTTACAAAACACCCTCTTGATCCCTACTTCAGAGATTGCAAAGAAGACTTTTGGAAGTGAACTCCCTCTAGACGCCAAATCAGTCCCATGGCTGCAGGTTGTGACTTCACACTTGATCATTTCTTTGGTCGGCATGACTTCCTCATAAGATGCCTCAAGCTTTTCATCACTAAGCAATCTCTCATCACCTTCTTGCTCTTAGATCTGTCCTGAAAGCATTTTAGAGAGAGATTACTGACAATTTATAACTATCCAAAGAAATACCAAGGCTAGAATCATACAAGGTTTACTATCTTAGGTATAGCATGAATACATAAGAATTTATGAACAATATTAAAACATGAATAAATAAATCAACCTAAAGAGAAATATATCAAAAGATCAGAATGAAGGGATAAAAAAACTTATTTTTATTGAATTTTGATATAACTCTTTCTTCCATCTTTTACTCCTCTCAAGAGTGCCAAACTCAGCACAACAAAAAGACAATCTGCACAACTATAGATTTCTTGAATGCATTATGCAGTTAGCATGTAGAACCAACTCTCTCCAAGAGTTCAAGACTCTAACACAGTTCAAGCATTAGAGAATGATATCGATGTGACCAACTAATCACCATCGAAATTGCAATTCTCTTTTTATTTCAGAGTCACACTAAAAAATCTTCACAACCAGCATGAAATAGCTTGCAATCAATAAAATCTTCAAAGGATCTTATGCTAGTGAACACAGTTCAAGAGAAACCACTATCTCTTTTTACTAATTACAAGATCCAAATAAAAGATATAACGTAACAAATAAAGAATACTTATCTCTTTAAATATTCTGATGGATGCAAGATACGCTGCTCTTGAGCACAGATCAGCACACAACCTTCATGGCTTGAACACAAGCTCATGAATTAGAATAGAAATTCCCTAGAATCCTTCTAAGGAGAGATCTCATTCACATTTGCAAATGAAGCATGCTGATTAGGCCTGGTTGGGCAATCCTTTGCATAGTGACCAAACTTGTCACAACGAAAGCATTGGACTTGGGAGAGGTCCCACTTCTTCTTGAATGCGGGAGCACCATCTGACCCTTTATTCTCTATTCCTCTTGAAGTATCCTTTCTTTCCTCCTTTTCCTTTCTTCTCCGATGATTGAGCGGAAAGAACATGAATGTCTTCATTTGTAGAGCTTTGACTAATACCTCTCGCAGCCAACCTAGACTCTTCTTGAATACAGTCTACCCTCAAACGATCAAACTTGGGAAGTTTCGATCTCGCGCTGATTCCTTGAATGTAAGACTCCCAAGATGAAGGAAGACCATTAAGAGCCAACATGGTCAAATCCTTGACATCAACAATATGACCAATGGTAGAGAGCTGATCTCTCAATTCGGAAATCTTCATGAAGTAAGCGATGACAAATTCTCCTTCTGTCATCTTCACATGATGAAGTTGCTGCTTCAATGCAAGTGCACGGCTTGTGTTGTTGATTTCGTACATCTCCTCCAAATTTTTAAATGTCTCTCTTGCCGTCTTCAACTTGGAGACGATAGGAACAATATGATCCTTCATGGAATCAACTAGCATCTTCTTCGCCTTAGTATCTTTCTTCTTCCATTGAACTTTCTCTTCCTCATCCGTAGGTTCGGGGACTTTGCTCTCCACGAACTCCGCCAATTCGTTTTCCTCCAAGGTGAGCATAATTCTGAATCTCCAAGATGTGAAGTTTGTTGCTCCCTCAAGTCTGTCCTTGATCTTGAGACCGTTCGCCATCTTGATGAAGGGATAGAAGTAGAAAGAGAATAAACAGTATCGCTGTAATACAAAATCTGATCAAGATCTTCTTCAAACCCGCTCTGATACCATGCTAGTTTTATGATCAGATGTAATGCACAGAAAATTAATTCAAAAATCAGACACAATAACACAGCAGATGCCCTAGGAAAACCCTCCTCTTGAGGGAGAAAAACCCAGCAACAAAGAGCTATTATAAAATAATGGCAACAAGTCTCTTTACAATGAGGCCAATCTCAAGGCCAATTATCAGCACCTTCACAAGATGCAATGATAGACAAATAATCTACACTTCCTTGCAACTCAAATCTGCTCTTGAAGAGTTCGCAATCTGCTCTTGGTAATTCGCACTTGAGAGAAGAGAAGAGACTTCGAACTTGCTTGATTGATAGAATGAATGCAATGAACTTGTATTTATACAATTTGAGAGAGAGAGGTCGCACCTCTTCATGCAAGGTCGGCCATCATAAAAATATAATTACAATTAATAAAATGCAAGTTATAAGGAAGGTCAGCCAAGATATCAATTACAATGTTGCCATGTGAAGTGCCTCTTCACATTAAATAATCACAAATAAATAAGGAAGTATGAAGCCCAAAGCTGCAATAACATCAACAAAATTTACCTTCAACAATTCAAAATTGGAGAAAGTTTCAAAGATTCCATGTGACATATGATGGTTTGTCAAACATCTGAATCTTCTCACCCTTGGTATATATTGTTTTCACCCACTCTATCTAAGTGCCAATCTTTTGCATCACCAAGTTGAGGGAGTGGACAATACGTGATGCCCAAGAAATGTGCTCGTACCTTTCATCAACCAAAACACTTGTTGCCCTACAATTTTTTGAATTGTTCATTATGACTTGGACAATGTTCTTAGCATACATCAGCTCTATGGACTTTGTTGGTTCCCAAAATTGTTGCTCCCCTTCCTAAAACAAAATCTCACTCACAAGGCCAGGGTTATCGTCATGTGAGTAAGATCAGCTCATCAACAAATCATGGAGGGTTAAAGGCCAACTCTATGAGAATGGGTTATCTCTTATATGCTTCGAGCTCAGCTTAGACTCAGGAGGGTGTTCCTAGAGGTATACCTTAACATGTATTAAACTCAAACAAAATGAACAATTACAACTTAACGACAACCAAACCTAACCTGTTGACTTGGCCCCAAAGATTGTTACTGAACCAAGAACAATTGGCTGCCTCAAAACCCCTATATAGTTGATGACAATATACAATCATAACCCACACAAAATGAATTCATTAAAGGCTCTTTGAAGATAAATCCCTGGTTATGATACGAGGTTATGACTATACAAAACTACTCCTACTCCTACTCTATTGATTTATGTTTTGTTTGATTGATGGTGTAGGATTGGTGCATGGTTCCAAATCAGTGCACATTGTAGAAAATAACAAAATGGAATAAAAGAACATGGAACTATGTATTTGCATAGAACACAGATAATGAAATTTTGTAACGGAACATACTTAGTAATCCATGACACAGTTGCATATATTCATATATAAAATGAGAGAGATCATTACAAATTGAAATACTTGCAACATTTCCAGAACGTTGTTACTTTCATTTGACCCACATTACATTCGTGTCAGCAAATGTGACAAGGGAAAATCCCTAGCTGTGACCAAGAATCCTTCCTGAATGTATACCTAATGCCTTGGAGACATTCTACAACAAAAATCCATCTGCACTACTAATCTTCTTCAATTCCACAAGACTGTAATCTCTCAAAACGAATTGGACTTGGCAATAGCTGCCCTGCAACTTTTTGGCATTTGGAGACCACCAACAAATCAACCTCCTTTGAAAATTATCTAAAATCGTGCTTTAACACCTGCAGGGTGCCAAACCCCAATCGTTGCACTATAGCGCCCACAAAATCTGTGGCTTGGGATGAATCCTGTCCAAAATAAAGAAAAAATAATATAGGGAAGAGTATTACTTTGCAATGGGTGGAAAAGGGAAAAATTAGAAAAAATATCAAAGTCCTCAATTAAAAATAATAACATCAAAGTTTCTGATTACTTGAGCATACAATCTCAAAATGAATTTTTTGGCTTTAAGTCTGTTATATGGCACCGACTCTTGTAGAGTAGGAAAAGTGATCCTAGATCCAACTAGATTAACTAGGATCAACTTCTTTTCACTTTGACTCCACATTCAAACACAAACCAACTAGGGTGTGATGATTGGCTAGCTGCCACAAGGGAGAGCCAATCTCCTAGGGTTTGGTTCTTTTGATCTACAAAGAGGAGAATTTTGATGTGTTTTAACAAGCCTATTTGACATAAACCTTAGATTTGAAAATGTAATTTATCGCACAGACGAAAACAGAAACTGACAGGACAATTACAGATTTGAAAAGGAGATACAAAGAGGAACTTGTGACTGAAAATTGGGCCTGAATTTGAGGGTCAAGGGCGGAACAAAGAGGAGAATTTTGATGTGTTTTAACAAGCCTATTTGACATAAACCTTAGATTTGAAAATGTAATTTATCGCACAGATGAAAACAGAAACTGACAGGACAATTACAGATTTGAAAAGGAGATACAAAGAGGAACTTGTGACTGAAAATTGGGCCTGAATTTGAGGGTCAAGGGCGGAGCAAAGAGGAGAATTTTGATGTGTTGTAACAAGCCTATTTGACATAAACCTTAGATTTGAAAATGTAATTTATCGCACAGACGAAAACAGAAACTGACAGGACAATTACAGATTTGAAAAGGAGATACAAAGAGGAACTTGTGACTGAAAATTGGGCCTGAATTTGAGGGTCAAGGGCTGTGGCGCCCTTGACCAAAGATGCTACCTGTTCGGGATCTGCAAACTTCAAATGGTAGGTTACAGTCTACTCTGTGTTTCTTGTGATCTGCTGTTGACAAAACTTCCGGATCTGGCCTGCACACATGAAAAGAGGGGGGAAGGTTGTGCTGTATAGGGGCGTGCCTAAGTCAAACCCCATTTTGGTGTTTCCACCTCCACGACCAGCAAATGATGATGATCAAAAGGGCTTACCCTAGGTCGGGCAGAGGCCAAACAACAATAATTGATTGAAATAATAAATGATAAATGGTAATGTTACCTTGGTATGAAATCTTTGTCAAAGTGATGTCCACACCATGAATGGCCACCAAAGATTGTTTGATGGATGCTTGGATGGCTTGAAGACCTGCAATAGGTTAGTTCACAAAACACAATAGATTGCTGTAGCTAGCATGTAGAGGATAACTCAACACATCTTCACACTAAGTGCACCATAATAGCTTCTTGTTCATAATTGCTTTCTTTATCATATTCAAATGAGAATAAAACTTGTATATATATGCATCCTGATTGATATTTCTGATTATAGGCCGACTTGGGATCTTTTTTAATTCTCCAAAGACCGATACCAAAAGATTAAATTTGAAATTGGTCACCTTTAAGGTCAAGGGCGTCACTGCCCTTGATTGGGTGCTTTAGGCCCAAATTTGTCGGGATGTTGGAGATTTAATATATTTTCTTAATCTGGCCCCGAAATGAATAAATTATTAATATAAAAATAGGGTGTCCATGTAGTGTGAATTGTCAAGGTTGACAATTTACGATGATACAGCTCTATATTCATTCTTCTTCTAAATGACCTGTTTCTGCCATACAGATTTCTGCTGTCGATTTTTGCTGCATGCTTTTCTGCTGCTGCTGTACCGTTGGGTGATTCTTCTGTTGCACAGTCTGCTGAAATCTTTATCACTGTACAACATCATGCTCTCCCTAATACTGCTGTACAACTGCACTCTGCCATACAACTTCTTTAAGCTACTAATAAAAAAGATTGCTGTTCGAATTCTACAGAAGAATAGGTGTTTGGATTCTCAAATTTTTTGGAAGGGACTTCCAATCAAGCCATACAATCAGATCTATTTACAACAACTGCTGTACACTCATCCTCTTCCATCTTATGTTCATAAGCAAAAGGGTTTTCAACTCAAGCCATACAGTTAGGAAATTCCATCATTACTGTTGTACGATCAGAACAATTATCTCCCATAAGGTTGACAATCCATTCAACCATATGACTCCATATAGAGATTGCAAGTTCAGACATTGTAAGTACAGTATGTCTTAGTCTGCTATATCTGTATGCTCTGCAGAAGAAAGTTTTATTAAATATTGGAAGAAGAGAAAGTTTGTAGAAAGGGATCCATGGTTTGTGATACAATTTCCTATCACGTCAGCAAACCCCATTGTTCAACATTAACCTCCAGTCCAATGAGCCACTGCCATAACTACCACAAATCCGACACTACTGTGCAGTTACTTAGTGGTGCTGCAACTGTGGATCATGTACATACAGGGGTTTTTGGAAAATCTGACATCAATTGCTTGTATGGCCCACAAGATTTAGTGAATTGTTGCAAACAAATGCAGTTACATTCACCAGACATGGGCTGTTTCAGTAAAAAGTTAGATTTTTCCAAGTTTGCATTTTTATTTCAAATAGAAGAGAATCTGGCTGGGTTTGGAGAACTATCCATGATACAAGGACTGCAAGGAGGAGTAATCCATGCAAATGTGGGTTTTATTAAGTACTTTGGAGTGGAAATTTCTGGATTTCACACTACAGTCATGGCAGTTAATGGACAGAATCCACATCATTTGCACAAAGACCAAAAATTTGGAAAACCGCCTTTATGTAGTATGGCATGAGTTGAGAGGGTCAAGTGTTTCCAGTTTTAAAACCCACTCTTAGGACCAGATGGAAACAGAAGGCAACAAACAGCTCCATCCAGAAAATTATCAACAACTCCAGGGATGTCTCCTGCTCTAATATTCAGTGATTTAATTATTTTTGTTCTCTGCTTGTCAGCTAGGAATCTGACTTTTCTTTTTAGGGGGGACGATGTAGTTGGTAGAAAACAACTTTGTAATGTTTTTTTAAATAATTTTTATCCAACTATGTATTAGTTACTTGTTGGCTTGTGGGTAGTTGTTAGGAGTTCGTTGTTAGTGGTTGTTGATGGTTGTGCTTTGTGTAGCAACCATCGGGTATGTAAATAGGCTTCTTGTAGTCAGAGAAAATAGTCTGATTTGGTACTCAATTCTCTCTGGTCTACATTTGGATTGTACAATCACTACCCTCAAATAAAGTAGTCATTGGTTTCATCTACAATTATCTGATATGTACTATTATATTCTGTTTACAATGCAATAGGTTATGTTGTTATTTCTCTGTGAACAGTGCAGTTGCAGCAGAGTACCACCGAATTCTCTCTTACAATGCTCTCACATGGAATTTTAACAATTATGCAGTTACATTAGAGACATTTGACCATATACCTTGTGCATGTCAATGCCATGTTGAAACCTCTTCTTCATGTCAATGATGGTCTGTCTATATTGTAGTTTATGGGTCTAAATTCTCCCCAGTTAGGGAATAGGCTTTGATCCACAACGTTCAGGTTTTATGCATTAACACTTGCCTCTGTGTTGAACTAACATTGGCTGGTGATTCTTAACTTCCTTGTATGTCAACCCCTTTAGGTGTGTAATTGGTTGACTTGTATGGACGTTTGTTTAGGGCTGAGGGTTACATTTTTCCACTGTAGAGAGTGGATTTTTCTTTTTCTTTTCCTGCTTTCAAAACATGCATCGAATATGACTACAAGAATCAATTGGAGGAAGAGGTTGGGTCAGAAAGATAATGAGAGCTAGAAGAGGTAATGATAGGAGGGTTAGAGGGTAGTTAAGTTGGGTCAAGGTGGACATGAAATATGGTCCTTTTTAACTATAGGTCCAACCATGGTTGAAAAACTCGGACTTTGGAAAAACTCTGCAGACTGAAGATATTCAAAAAAACTCAGACTCAGAAAAAACACATAAATTTGTAAAATAACCTTTAAAAAACATGCATACAGCTGAATTTACAAAGGTCATAAGCAATGTTATGGATCCTAGTTCAGGTTCACCAGTTTGATTTGCAGATTTAGTCAAAAAAATTTGGGCTTGGGTTCGTTTTTGGTTCATCCATATAAAAATAATAAACATATACATATTTGCAGCCCAATAACAAAAATATTAGAGGCAATATACATATTTCCTAATATTTTGGGTCAGAAGGATAATGAGAGCTAGAAGAGGTAATGATAAGAGGGTTAGATTGTAGTTAAGTTGGGTCAGTGTAGACATGAAATATGGTCCTTTTAACTGTTGGTCCAACCATGGTTGAAAAACTCGGACTTAGGAAAAACTCAGCAGACCAAAAATATTCAAAAACTCAGACTCAGAAAAAATACATAAATTTGTAAAATAATCTTTAAAAAACATGCACACAACTGAATTTACAAAGGTCATAAGCAATGTTATGGATCCTAGTTTAGGTTCACCGATTCGGTTTTGCAGATTTAGTCAAAAAAATTGTGCTTGGGTTTGTTTTGGGTTCATTCATATAAAAACATATAAAAATAATAAACATATACATATTTGCAGCCCAATAACAAAAATATTAGAGGCAATATACATATTTCCTAATGTTTTGGGTCAGAAAGATAATGAGCAAGAAGAGGTAATGATAGGAGGGTTAGAGGGTAGTAAGTTGGATCAGAGTGGACATGAAATATGGTCCTTTTAACTATTGGTTCAACCATAGTTGAAAAACTCAGACTTAGGAAAAACTCTGCAGACCAAAAATATTCAAAAACGACACAAAAAACAATAAATTTGTAAAATAATCTTTAAAAAACATGCACACAACTGAATTTACAAAGGTCATAAGCAATGTTATGGATCCTAGTTTAGGTTCACCGATTCGGTTTTGCAGATTTAGTCAAAAAAATTGGCCTTGGGTTTGTTTTGGGTTCATCCATATAAAAACATATAAAAATAATAAACATATACATATTTGCAGATGTAAGGTTCAAAACCCTAAACTATCTCACGAACAATAAATAGGAACTCCTTTTTGCATGAATATATAAATGAAATGAAACATCTTCAATACATACAAATGACACATTACATCTCACATGTAAAAGTGTCTAATCCAGAATATTAAGTACAAGAATAAGGTATGATCACATGAAGTACTATCTAGCCAAGTATTAAAGAATACAAGATATGATGTATGCAAGAATATGACTCAGGCTCTCATGCCTATCTGGTCATAACAATACAAGTAAAGATATAAAAGTATCATAATCATTGAGGAGTCTCTGGCTGCCACTAACCCAACAGTCATCCGCAAACCAAGAGATGAGAACAATCATATAGGTGTAGTGCATAATCTAGGTAAAAACACATAATATATGATATAGAAAATTACAACTTAGACTCTCATGCCATGTAGTCAACTAATTATACAATATGTTAGTACAAATACAAATAAGGATAAGAATGATATGAGAACATAATCAATGTAGTCTTCAATTGCCACCTACCCTGATAGTCATCTGCAAGTTTGAGAGATGAGAACATGGCTTAGGTGCTTTTCCGCTCAACCACGAAGCTTACGCTTCCTTGGAATTCTTCCTGCTCGAAGAATACTCGACCCTACACGAAATGCCTAGCAACTTGGAAACAATAAGAAAGAGGGAATCCTGGTGCAACCTGATATATCTACATGCATTTCTAACATGAACATGTAATGTCCTACTATTAGAATATGGCAAAGAAACATATCACTCTAATTTGCTAGGTACCATTCATCGATTTCTTTGAAAACATGGCTTTGGCTAAAGCACTAGAATGAATTGGAAGATCTCGAAAAGAGGATTGACTTTCTCTGTTGGTCCATATTCAACACCCTATCTCGGAAGGTAAACCCAATTCACATATAGAATAACATGCATATCCAAAGATCATCATAAAAATAAATACTCTTTCTCCCTTCATGCAAATGATTATATGAACATCTTTCATTATTTCAATCTTTTCATACATAATGACGGTAAAATATATAATTGACATGCAATTTAATCAATGACATGCAACTAGATTATAGACATGCAATCTTGATTATTGACATGCAACTAAATTATTGACATGCAACTAGATTAAAGACATGCAATCTTGATTATTGATATGCAACTAAGTAGTTTTTCCTTCATTTATAGATAAAAAAACAAGTTCAATTCACATTCTAGTATCATGATTATAAATTTCATCCATGGAAAACACAGGTCCAAAACAATTCTATATTTCACTTTTTAAAACCAGAGGGGGGTTCTGGGGGTGGCAGCCCTCAATGAGGCTGAGGGGCAGCTCCCTCATGGGGTTGAGGGATGTTTACCCTTTTGCAATATAGGGTGTGGTCGAGGGGCAGAACCCCCACCGCTAAGCCCAAATCAAGGCTGCTGAGACCACATGAACCTTCATGGCACATGCTTGAAAAAAGGAACTTGAACACCTTGAAAAAAATTAGGTTTTTTTTGTCAGAATTGATTTATGCAGCCACAGCCAAGTTTTTATGAGTTATTGGCAAGTTTTTTGTGAGTTTTGGCCAATAACTCACAGGTGAGTCATTTGCCAACTAACTTGCAATCCTGAATGGTTCATGAGGACTCGCAATTTTGCAATTTTTTCAACTATGCTGTAGAACAAATAACTGCCAATGCCTCTGCTGTCGAACCATTGCAACACAATGGAGTATAATAATAAATTCAATTATGGTAATTATAAAAGAATGGGTATGGTAGTTAAGTAATTTCTTTATTCTACAAATATTGTTGTAATGGATGTACTTTGCAGAAGCTTTTTGTAGTCTGTAAATTAAATACATTGAATCCTTGTAGAACTTACTGGTACGAGCTTTTGTGTGATCTATTGATCATTATCAGATTAACATACAATGGTTCATCCACAAAATCTCTTGTTTTCTTGCCCATACAGTCGTTTTGAGGAGCATATGCAGAATCTTTGGCACACAAAAATGATTATTAATAAAGAAAGAATAGATGTTGATTTGCATTAGACATTTCTTGCCCTTCTAGTTTTGTCGAGGAGGATATGTAGAAATTTAGGTACTCAACTGATTATTGCTAAATAAAGAATTGAGGTTGATGTGCTTTATGTTGAAATCTGTTGACAGGTTGAGTTTGATTCAGACGAGGAGGATCCAAATGTTATATTACAGATCAATTTCCAATGATACAGTTCAATGGTGCTCAATCCAGGGGCTTAATTGTGTATTGCATACTACGAGTTTATAGTCTGCTACTCTTGTACCATAAACTTTAGGTACACGTTACAAGACATGCAGCAATAATGCCTTAGACCGTCCAGGCCCTAAAGGAGGAGTAATTAAGGTTTTACCGTCCAATTAAACTGTATAGAATGATTACAGGTTGTAATAGATAAAGCTTCAGTAAGACCAACTAACGACATATGGAATGAGAAGTGCTGATAACATCAAAGATTAGCTAGGATATGATACAAAAAATTAGTTGTTGTGGTTGGAGCATGTCTGCTCTACATATATACTTCCCAAATTCATAGGGGGTAAATTCTGGTGAGGGTGTACCTTCCTTTTTATATGCTATTATTGCGATTCATCAGACTTCAATTTGATTTTCATAAATAAAAAAGAAAAAGAGCAATATGGGTTATATTTTGTCTTTCATAGTTCTTCTAGCGTTTGAATTAAATACTAGCATAGATATCTTAAGTACATCTATCTAAAAACTAGTTAAGATATATCAATTTGAAGCTATTTTGAAAATATTATGTTTAATATTAAATATTACTATTTTGATGTGTAAATCACTGTCAAATTTAAGATTAAAGGTAAGAGTTTTTGTTAACATGCTCACGCCATTACATTCCACCTTTTGCTGCCATTGTAGAATGCCTCTCGGCATTAATTATAACCTTATTAATCACTATTCCACTTTAATTGCAAGCAAGATCAATGTAATATTTACATTTCACAACCAATTAGCTCCATCTTCTATAGTGCAATTCTTGAAAATATGCTCGGGTGTACCATTGATCAATTTATGGAGTGGAGGTAATTTACATGTTGAATTTGAATTAACTTTATGATACAGTTGTCAAGATTATTGTACTTTCAGCAGTATATTAACCATAATAATTGATCATGAGGTACACTATAAATAATTGGAGGCATATTGCTCATTGAATGGCAATTGATACATCATTTTTTTTTTGTTTGGAGCAATGTATGTAGAAAACAAGTGCATGAGGCTCTTGTATGTCAGCCATCTTAAAAAAATAATTATTATCTGCATGATACACATACAAAAATTGATCTATATGCAGGGGTTGTATTCAAATATAAAACTTTAATATAATATAAAAGGCTCATCGCATTTGACAAAATATGGGGGAAAACACCAAGGCAGAGCTTATATACAATATGGGGTGATCTTGGTTTCTTAATATGGTAGCACTCGATCCCTACCTTGACTTGTTTTGATGAGGATATGTTGGAGGCCACAAGTAGGGGTGATCTTGGTTTCTTAATATGGTTGCACTCGATCCCTATTTTGACTTGTTTTGATGATGATATGTTGGAGGCCATAAGTTTGGTGCAATCTTTAATGTGTTGCCATAGCAAGGCATAAAGATGGATTGTAATAAAACTATTATATCGAAAGGTGAAATAACTGTAATAGATCACTAATCCACAAGTTTGCAAGAGCAAAATTTATGAAAGACGAAATCCTTTTCATTGTCACAAACCAAACTCTTGTACAAATTCACTGATTACAAAATTCCACAACTTCGCAGCCAAGCAATCACTTGAATTGACAATTACATTTGTCAATCAAGTTCGATTTAAAATTGTACTATGTTTCAATGACATAGTATCTCTTAAAATCTACAATTTTATTGCCATATTATTCTATGCTTAGCACCACATAATTCACATCTAACTTGGCATTTTATTCCTCTTAAAATCTGCAGTTTCCCAACTTATGGTATCTCTTTTCTCTCCCAAATGTTAATGAAAATTTTACTTTTAAAATCTGCAGAACTCCCACATGACTCTCTTCTACTCTTCCTGGCTGTGTATTCCTTCCATCTACAGGTAGGTGTAGCGCCTCACCTCTCTTTTCTTTCTCTGTTCCTATTTTTCCCTCTGCTGCTTAATTCTCAGCTGTGTGGCAACCTTTTATATTCCCTTGCCATCCTTTTACTTGCTGCCTTGTGTCACATGCTATTCTTCCTTGATTTTAATTTGTTTTTAAATCCTTTATTTCCTGTTGCTGGTATTCTATTATGTAGTTTACAAACAATTCATAATTTTTTTATATAGAGCCTCCTCCTTGCTATTGCGCAACCCCTATTCTATCCTTTTTCTCACCTTAGTATCACTCTCTCCTCTTACTACGGTGCAGCCTGCACCATCTCTCCCTTCTTCTCGCGTGTGTGGCTCTGTCCTCTGTCTATCATATGCAATTTTTTTATTTATTTATCCCATTTCAAGCTGGAAAATGAACAGACATAATTTCAATTACCCAAATGGGAGAGGGAATGAAAATAACTTTTCAAATTCCTCTTTGCGGCATTTTGTCAAACAATTCACGTGCCTTGTCCATGCTACACATTATTCTCAATATAAACATCAATCATAACATGGAAATTAATGGAGCTCTGCAACTTTTGCGCTCGCTGGTTTTTTGGGACTGATTAATTGATTGATGGGTCGGTCAGGCGGGGGGCCTAGCAAGGCTCCCCCATCCAGGAATGTTGTTCCACAGTCTGGTACTGTGCCCAGGTTTGCTGCTTCTAAAAATGTTGTTCCCAATTGTGGTACAACTTTTGGTTTCATTGCACCTTCTGTGGAATTGACAGCTTGTACATTTGGCAAGTCCCCTCTGTCGCCCCCTTTTGGTTTGGAGTCCTTTTTTTCTAAAGAAGACCCAGTTTCATTCATGGACAAATTGGTTGGGGGAGGTTCGCCAGCTATGGCTAGGATGAATATAGAATTTGTCTCTTGTTCAGTAGATGGTCAGGAAATTGATGTTCCTGAAGCACTTATGATCAAAGCAATGGATGACCTCAAGTTGTCATTGGTGGGTAAATTCTTGGTGTACCGCCCGAATCTGGACTAGGTAAGGCAATGGGCTTATTCTATTTGGAATTCAAAAGGAAGTGTTTCTATAAGTGCTATGTCCAAAGGTCTTTTCCTCTTCAGCTTTGTTGTGTATGAAGACATGATAATGGTTCTTACGGGGGGACCTTGGGCTTTTGATGTTGGGTTTAAGAACTTTCTTTCGTTGTGCAAGTGGAAATCAGGTTTTGACCTATCTGTTGATCTGGGTGCTATCACCCCTACTTGGGTGCGTCTACCTTGGTTACCCTTAGAATTTTGGGATTTAGGCATCTTCAAGGGGATTGCCAATTCCTTTCGTAGCCTTCTGATTGTTGACAAGATTACTCAAGAGAAGTCTAGATTGGTCTTCGCTCGGATTTATGTTAATGTGGTTGTTAATACTGTTCTGCCTACTTTAGTGGTCCTAAAGTCGAAGTTTGGTAATTGGTCTCAAACTCTAGAATATGAAAATTCTAGAGTGTATTGTCAAACTTGCAAGAAATTTGGTCATCTCAATGATACTTGCAATAGGAGGTTTCAAAATTTGAATAGCAAGGACTTGGGCTCTCTAAAAAAGCCTATTGCTCAATCTAATGTTACTATCGAGCCTGTGAATGTTGTTGCTGTTTTTCAAATGGTCCCTAAGAAGGAGCAAAGTGTAGGTACCCCTGCCTCCCCCACCTACCCTCACCGCCCCCCCAAAGGTAAAAGTATGGATATGGAGGCACATGCTGCCACCCCTATTGGTATATTGGCCAACCCCGATGTGTCACAAAAGTTGCCTCTTGAGGAAGGTCTAGCAGTTGTTACTGCAGATGGCCTAAACCAAACTATTGCTGAAGGGTCTCATATCCAGATTGAAAGGGCTGAAGAGGCCAATCCGGTAGAAGGTCCCCTTGTTGGATTAGAAACAAATCAGGATTCAACAGGAAATTCAACTCATCACCTTAAAGATAATTATGAGCTTATAGAGGAAGGTGAAATTGTCTCTCAAATTGGCTTGGACAAAGACTCCTTTTCCCTTGCCTCCTCTTCACAAAAACAATTTGGAGATAGTGTAGCTCTTCTTTGTAAAAAGGAGGAAAGAACTTGAAGGATTCTATGGCCCTACTGGGTTTCTCATCCTCCCGTTCAGAAGAAGTAGCTGATGAGGATTGGGTTCAGGCCAAAAGTAAGTCCAAGAAGAAGAAGAAACTGAATGTGCGAGGAAATAAGGTTGGTAGACCTTCTAAGAAGGAAACCAAAAATAAAGATACCGTTCGTGATGTGGCTTCGGGAAGACAAAAGACCTTGGACTAAATTGCAGGGCCAAAGTCTAAGAAGAAGTAAGGGGTGTTGCTCCCCCTACCCTAACAACATCAAGGTGATTCTGTTATTTTGTTTTTTGTGTTGATGAAGATAATCTCTTGGAATATAAGGGGCCCCAACAGTCCCTATAAACAACACTTGGTTAAAACTTACCTAGCGGATAATAAAGTTGATGTTCTTTTGCTTCAAGAAACTAAAATGAAGAAGAAAATCTTTGATAAGGTTGTTAAGAATTTCTATCCTAGTGCTAACTATGTCTTAGTGATGTTGAAGGTGCCTCAGGGGGTATTGCCACTCTGTGGAATCCTTCTAAACTCAAAGGTACTATGGGATTTTTTGGAAAAAATTGTCTTATGGTGTCCTTTGAAGACCTTATTACTCTCGAAAAATGGAATTTGATTAATATCTATGGCCTTAATTCCCTTCTAGATGGACTGTTGCTTTGGGATTTCTTGGCTAGTATCATAAAGTGCAGAATGCAGGATTATTGGATGCTTGGAGGAGACTTCAACTCTTCGCTTATTCCTTCAGAAAAGCTAGGGGGCCTAGATGATTTTTCTGATAGTATGATGGACTTGTCTGGTTTCCATAATTCTATTAGGCTCTTTGATATTCCCTTGCTTGGTACTCTGTTTACTTGGTCTAGTAGGAGGTTGGGTAATCAGCTGATTCAAGTGAAACTTGATCGGTTCTTGGTCTCTGTTAACTGGAATATTTCCCAACACCTCACCTTAACTGCTTTGCCTAGAACCAGGTTTGATCACAATGCTATTATGCTTAAGTGAAATGTAGATGTTTCTAAAGGTCTCTTCCCCTTTGGATTTGAAATTATATGGAATCTCCACCCAGATTTCAAAACCTTAATTGATAATTGGTGGAATGGACATTCTATTGGTACTCCTATGTTTTGTCTTGCTAATAAATTGAAAAGGATTAAAGAGAGAGTGAAGGGTTGGAATAAGATGTCCTTTGGTAACATCTTTGACACAAAATAAGCTATTGGGGACAACATTAAGGAGGTGCAAGATATGGTGGAGTCAAGAGTGGTGGATGAAGCTACTTGCAATATTAAGGAACGTGACCTAAGGGCTCAATGGTTCAAGGTGAATTGACAGGAGGATTTTCTGGAAACAAAAATCTCGCATTCAATGACTTTTCGAAAGGGATTGGAATACCAAATTCGTCCATCAATCTACTATGAAACATAGAAGTAGAAATAGGATCACACAACTTATGAAAGAAGATGACAATACGGTGAACAATGAAAAAGAAATTGCTACTCAAGTTGTGGCTTTCTCCTCAACTTTCCAAAAGGAACTTGATGTTGCTCAACAGGAATTAGATGATATTCTCCAAGTTATTGAAGGAACTCAAAGATCTCATAAGCTAAAAAACTGGTTACAAGGGAGATGCAATGAAACCACACAGCAAAAAATGCTCAGAAAAATATTGAGCTCAATATTGCCAATGTAAAAAGAGTTAATTTACAAAGAAAATATTACAACCATATATAGGTAAAAAACCTAAAAAAGGAAAACCCTAGGCTTGCACATAATAATTAATAAAATAATGAATTATTATGCACCTAAAGTTAGCTTAAGTGAAAAAGAGATAAATGGTAACTTAATTAATTAACCAGATATTGTTTAATTAATCAAGTAAAAACCAATTACTCTAACACCCCCCCTTAAGCTAGACTTAGGGAGAAGCTAAAACCTAGAAGAAGCTACAGAAAGCAAAGAACAATGGGTCCCGACAACAAGGCCAGATCAGGTACCCAAGTGCAAGGAAATCTCTATGAAACAGAGAAAAAGGAGAAAACCCAATGGGAAAAAACTCCTCTCCAAAAAGAGATAGAAGAACATGCAGAAAGAAACATGAAGGAAGAAAGGCCTCATAAAGACCCCCCAAGGACAACTTCCTTCACTAGCTTTATAAAACTGGTGGCTGAGGAGATGCGTGGCCGAGACAAAAGGCTGTGAGAGATGTTGACAACTGCTTTCCGGTGGTGGGAATATACTCAAGATGAAACCATCCTGAGATCAAGCTGGCCGATGAAATGCATGTGAAACAGTAGCTTCATCCGCTGGCTCCAGGGTTCTGCCAGAAATGTGTATAACCTCGATTGTCACACCAAAGATAGTGGGACTATCGAGGAGAAAACAAACTCAATCATCAGCTGACCGATATAAAATCTCTAACTAGCTTCTTACTGGCCGGTTTGGTACTCAACGTTTGTAGATGATAATGCATGGCAGTCGCTTCTTACAAAACCATGTGATAGGACCCGAGGCCAAGGCAGAAAACAAAGCGAGTGACTTGATCATTAACATCACTAGCCCAATCTGAGTCAGTGTAGCCAACAATGTGAGGATCCCCTGATGTGTAGTGAATGCCATAAGAAAGGGTGCCCTGAATGTACCTCAAAATACGTTTGGCAGCTTGATAGTGACTCTCATGAGGATCATGGGAGAATCGAGAGACAAGGCCAACCGCAAAGGAAAGATTAGGATGAGTGTGAGTCAGGTACAACAAACTGCCAACCAACTGCATGTAAAGTGTAGAATCTACTGAAGGAGTGGGGCAAGTAGTAGTCAAAACAACCCCTGACTGAAAAGGTGTGGGGGCAGGCTTGCAATCAAGCATGCCAAAGCGCTGAAGCATATCAAGAGCATACTTTTGCTGGTAAATGGAGATCTCATCAGAAGACCGAATCACCTGAAGACCAAGAAAATAGTGCAGAAGACCGAGATCTATCATCTCAAACTACTCCATCAAAGCTCGCTGAGCATGCTGAATCATAGAGGATGAGCTGCCTGTGATGAGGAGATCATCAACATATAGCACAAGAATCAGGATCTCACCCTCAAGATTCTGAATATAGACTGTAGGATCAGAATGACAGTGTGTGAAACCAGTGGAGAGCAAAAAAGAGTCCATCTTCTCATACCAAGCCCGAGGGGCCTGTTTGAGACCATATAATGAATGTCGAAGTCTGCAAACCAAAGAAGCATCCTGAACAAATCCCGAAGGCTGCTCCATATAGATCTCCTCCTGTAGGTCACCATGCAAGAATGCACTCTTCACATCCATCTGATAAATGGACCAGACCCTAGAAGCTGCAAGGGATAGTACGAAGCGAATAGAATTCATCTTGGCGACATGGGCAAATGTCTCGGAGTAATCAATACCCTCAACCTACGAGAAACCCTTTGCAACAAGACGTGCTTTGTACTTATCAATAGAACCATCAACATCATACTTGGTGCGATACAACCATCTGCACCGAACCATCTTTCTGCCCTTAGGAAGAGGACAAAGATCCCAAGTACTATTCCTCATCAAAGAAGAATACTCCTCCATAGCACTATCCCACTTAGGGTGACCTGTCGCCTCTGAAAACTTATGAGG
>VDFB02368873.1:0-27860 GCA_007258455.2 Sequoia sempervirens | reverse complement strand
CACAAGGCTGAAATGAAGCAATAAAATTCGCACCTCTTAGATGCAAAATACACAATTGTAATGAACTTGCCTTGATATTGATCTGCCCTAAGCCAAAATTATAATCTGTTGTAGATGACAAACTCCTTGATAAATTGCGAATGTCTTGAGAATAATAATCAATCTGCTGTAAAATGATGATCTCCTTCTAGGCCTGTGAAGTTGTCTTGAAATGAATTGAATTGCCAATTGAAGTGAATCGCTTTGTTTATATATACACCAAGATGTCTTTCTATGAAGAGTCGGCCTCTTTCACATAAGAGATGACTTTACACAAAATGATGCGACTTCTCATCAAGTCGGCTTTGAGAAATAAATAAATTATTTAAATATCATGTCCGCCTCAGCATTTAATATTGTTTTTATATTTTTTGAATTCGAAGGAGAAAGAAATCTCTTGCTGCTACTATAACATCAACAAGGGATGTCAAAGTCAACAAAGCAAAGCTTCAGACTCGGAAGACATTTTGAGAGTCAAAATGCAAGAAGAGGAAAACGTTGCTGCTTATTTTCTGTGAGTAGATGAAGTTGTTAACAATATCAAGGGTCTAGGAGAAAAGGTTGAGGAGTCCACTGTGGTTCAGAAATTTTTAAGGTCTCTTCCTTTGCATTTTGATGCAAAGGTTTCAGCGATTGAAGAAATGAAGGACCTTGATAAGTTGACGGTTGATGAGCTTCATGGCATTCTAACAGCCAATGAGATGAGGACAATCTCTGATTCTTCATCCAAAAGGGAGGTAGCCTTCAAAGTTTCAACGAAAAGAAAAGATAAGGAGGTTGTATCTAGTGAAAGTTCTGATGAAAATTCTGATTCTTATGAGGCGCACTTCATAAGGAAGTTGAAGAAGAGTTCAAGAAGATACAAAGGCTAGTTTCCTTTCAAATGCTTCAACTGTGGTAAGATAGGACACTTTGCATCCAAATGTCCGTATTAGAAGAATGAGGACAGCAAATGTGAAAAGAAATCAAAACATCTCAAAAAAGGGTATCGAAGTAAGAACAATAAGTTTAAGAAATCTGCAAAAAGTTTGTATTCAAAAGATCACAACAGTTCAACAGATGATAGTAGTGAAGTGTCTTCAGTAGATGAAATTTTATTTATGGCTGAAGAAGTAAATACGCCTGAGATTGAAGAAGAAGATAGAGAAGATGAGCAATATGATGAAGAAGGGGAAGTAGATCTAGAAGCAAAACTTGTGAGTGCTCTTAAGTGAAATCAGAAAACTTAGAAAGAAAAATCAAAAGTTGAAATTATAGCAAAAAGAAGACAATGATTCAAAGGTCAACACATCTCAAGCTCTTGGAGAAGTAGAAAAATTGATTGTTGATTTGAAGGTTCAGATTGAAGAAGCTAGAAAGATTGAAGATGTTAGAAATCTGCTCAAATTGAAGGAAGAAAAATGTGAGAAGCTCGAATCAGAAATTGTTTCGCTAAGAAAACAACTTGACAAGACTATGTTGCAGCTAAATAGAGAAATCAAAAATGAAGAGAGTGTTGTCCAGTTAGACAAAATTATCAGTTCACAAAAAACTCCATTAAATAAGAATGGATTTGGATTCAAAGGTCAATGTTCCAAGCCTACAAAAAAAGAACAGCAAAAGAGTTGCTTTGATTGTACAAAATTTTCGCATTCAAAAATCAGAAACAACACTTTCAGAAGAGCTACTATTTCAAGGCAAAATCACGTAACCAAGTTTAACAATTCTTTTTTTTATGGGTATTGTTTTTCATGCAATCATTTTAGTCACAAGGTAGAAAATTGTAGAGTTTATGCAAGAAATGATTTCAGATTTATGCATAGGAACTCTTTTCCTCCTTTGAATTACAATGTTATATGTTACAAATGCAATAATTTTGGTCATACTGCAAAGAACTATAGAAGCAATTTTGCAGATTCTTTCAAGCAAGGTAAAAAGAAAGAGCAATAGGTGATTGAAAAACTTGTTAAGAAAGTTTGGAGGAAGAAGAAAGAGGTAGAAAAAGCAAAGTCGGGAGTGATTTCACTCCATCCTTGAGGGGTGATCCCACAATAGTAGTTTACAATTTTTGGCCAAACTAGACACTGAAATAATTTTTTTTGACTAAATCTTCACTTTGTGCACCTAATAATGACATTTTGTCTATAGATTCTAAAAATATTTTTTCAAAATTTTGGAATCAGATTGCACTTTTTCCATAATCAAAAGTCCAGTTTTTTTTCAAAACAAAGATTTTTAAAAAGTGACGACACCGTGATAAATCTATCTATAACTTTTTTCCATAGTTGATGTTCTAATTCTTTGAATTTAGATTTGTAAATCTGATATCTAGTGCTTCCAATTTGGTTAGATAGTTTTTATTGAACATTTTTTTCTTTAATCACACACACCTAGATAATCCATAACTTTTTCTCCATTTAAGGATAAAATTCTAATTCTTTCAAATTTAGATTTCTAACTCTAATATCTAGTGCTTCCACTTGGCTAGATAGTTTTTTATTGAGTATTTTTTCCTTAATCAAGTTTCAAAGTCAAACGAATTACAATTCAGACACAGCGTGACCGTATAACGCGTAACTTTTTTGTATATGTCATTATTTTTTTATTTTTTTTTTGCTGGATCAAGGACTTCAATATCTGGTGCACTCATATTTTTAAAAAAAAAGAAAATTGATAATAACTGCCATTTCTTTTCCACGCGGTGCGTAATTTATCTTCATTTTCGGGTGAAAAGCCCATGTTTAATAAAACTAAAACAATACATAATAAAACCAAAACATATTAAAAATGAGTATTCATGGATATCTCGCCCGAGGACTACCCTCGGGATTTCAATTTGATTTTAGAAGTCTTCGCAGAATTTTCATGTTCAAACCAAGTTCAAGTGAAAAATTTAGGTTTTTTGTGTTTCGTGGAGAATTGAGGATATAAGGTTCAGACGAACCCCTAGTGGCCCAAGCCTAATGCATTTTTTTTGGTTTTTTTGGTGGGCAAGATTCAAATGGGTTCACTTGAACTAGTAGATTCGTACGAACCCTCAAAATCACATTTTTTTGCCTTGGGGTCATTTTTTGTGAGTTTTCCTTCCTCACTGGAATTGTAAACCACTTTTGTGGGTTTACCCTGAGAAGGTGTTCAGACTCAAGGGGGGCTTTCACTGTGATATTTTATGAGCCCTGGTTCAATTATGCAGGTTGGTTCAATTATGTAGGTTGTTTCAGCATTATAGGTTATTCTTCTTGTTCTTTTGGAATTCTGGAAAAGAGAATTGGAACGAATTATTTGAGTACCTCTTAGCTTGCAAAGCTGCTGATTATTCATCAGATCTTCATTATATTTTAAAATGATGTTCGTGTGCTAAGTCAGATTTTAATGTCATGGAGTCAGCGAATTCGTTCTTTATGCTATGTCATTGATGTCAAAGGTCTTAGCTTGTAAAGCTGCTGATTATTCATCAGATCTTCATTATATTTTAAAATGATGTTCATGTGCTAAGTCAGATTTTAATGTTATGGAGTCATCAAATTCGTTCTTTGTGCTATGTCATTGATGTCAAAGGGGGAGTAGTGAGTCAGGGGGAGCAGTTTGGCTTCAGCATTGTTTTAGAGCAGTATTGAATTTGGTTTCAAGAGGTATTGCCATCAATGACAAAGGGAGAGATTGTTGAAATAATTGATGTCAAAAGTCAAGCTACTTGCTTGGGTGCTTGAGCTGGTTGCTTGCTTGCTTGAGCTACTTGTTTGTCTGCTTGATCTTCTTGTGTGCTTACTTCACCTACTTGCCATGTCAACGGTTGAAAAGTCTATGATCAGTTTTATAAGAGGCATGATTCCTTTACTTGTGGGCAGCTAGTGAATTCATTTTAGTAAAGGCGGTTTAAGGATTCTTTGACCGGGATTTAACTTATAATGCCTTGTATATATGGCATCGACTTCATAATGGCAGCGGCTTCCTTTTTGGCTAGCGTCTCAATATTTCCGTGGCAGACTGAATTTTAATTGAAAATTATTTATTTTGTAATGCCCAAGTAATGAATGTCGATGGCTTGAGACTATATTTGATATCTTTTCTGAGTGACGGTTTAAGTATGGGACGGCTTATATAGAGGTCTTGTTTTTCACAAGTAAATTTAATTTGAAATATAAAATATGGCACGATGATTAAATCTTAGTTCATTTTCTTTATTGTGTGTTTGTTGGCCTTCGTGGTTGTTAATGAAGAAAATGACAATACCATGCGATATGAAATCTAGATGTGTGAATGCGTGCTTAATATATAGTGTGAGAGCTATGTAAAGATGTTTTGCAGGAGTCATGGGCTGTGAAAGAAGATATAGGTGTGTTCAAGTCAGATGTTACAGGTTCTTAATGCCATCGCGTGAATGGTGTGCTCTGAGTGTTTGAATATGGTGCATATATTTTATGCTCTATTGGTATCGACGGTGTTTTTGCTGAACAGTGTGCTCAGGTCGTGTAAGTCAAGGAAAGGTGTGCAAGTCTCTATTCTTTAAAACATCTATCTTTTGGCAATGAATGGTGAGACAAGATGATGTGAGTTTTTGGAATCACTATCTTTCTTTGTCATTGGGACAGTTGTAAGCAGCAGACTTGATACTCTAAGTGAAGTCGTCATTGAAAATGAAAATCAATGCCTGTGTGATTTCATGATCATTACTTATGCTTTTATGACTATCGACTCTGCTCAGAAACATAGAAGTTGAGAAAAAGAGCTGAGATGATATTTATTTTTAGTTGACAGGGAAAATAAAAGTTGTGCCATTCTTAATGAATCTCTAGGTATGCCTTTGCTATGATTTATGGTCATTGTATGCTTGATGTTCGACAAGAGGACATGAGTCTTTGTGAGTAGTGCTTCAGCTGCTAAATCGTTTTTGGAGGTTGTTGTGAGGTTTCAGATATGCAACCTTATTTCTTGGTGCAGAATCATTGTCTGAGGTAGTATTCGTGCAGATTGAAGCCATTATTGAAATTTGTGATCTGAAGAAGGTGTGAAGTTTTTTGTGTATCTCAAGCTGAGTAAAGAGCCATGAGAGGTGAAGTGTGAGTAATTTGCTGAGAATCTTCAAGTTCTTTATTTTCTGCAATAAGTAACCAGAATATGGAGTTGAAAGTTTGAGCAAAATGTTTGCAATGCTAGAACTGTGGATTCGAAAGCAAGTGTTCTGAATTAAGGAGTTTATGTCTTAAGTTGGTGCTTCAACAACATTGGAGTTGGTGCTTCAGTTGATTCGGAGTTGGTACTTCAAGAGAGTTGGTGCTCAATTGTAATCTAGGTTGGTGCCCATTATTGTTAACGAAAGCATAGTTCTGCCGTGGTTTTTTACCCGAAAGGGTTTTCCAAGTGAAATTTGGTGTTTATGATGTCTAAAGTTTGCTCTTACTGTTCTGATTTATGATTTACATGGTTTTAAGTTTTAAAGTTTTGAAATACTGATTCACCCCCCTCCCCTCAGTATTTCCTATGTGCTCTTCAAACTTGGCCTTAAGTCAGCCAAAGTGTTTTTTTTAATAACCCATGCTTGGGCACCCTCATAAGGGTAAACTTAACATTATTTAAATTAATTTAACTTGTTTTCCCTCTCCAACTTGGGCGCTCCTCTTAGGAAGGGTCCTGAAAAGCAATTGTATTATTTTATTAATTATTTGGCTCCCTAAAGGGAGGCACTCCTCATGAAATAGGCCCCTTTTTAGGATGGGGACATGACATCTTAGTGTTGGAATAGTGTGTTGAAGCAGTAGTTCCGCTTCAGTTGATAGAGTACACCATAGGCCCATAGGTGATACTTAAGGAAGAGATGGTGGGGTGATAAGGAGAAGATGAGATGTGATGTTCATACCAAAGGGGTGTTGGCAAAGTGAGCATAGGTGGCAGTAAGGAGCTACAATGTTCAAGCATAGATAGAGCAGTTTCCCACATGTGATGAGGGGAGGGAGCCCCCATTTCAACCCTCATTGTCAATAACTATATAAAAAAAAGGTATAGTACATAAAAAGATGCCAATCATAAAAAAGAAAGGTTTTAGGGAAAAAATAGTGCACTATTTACTCAAGAGGGTTTTTGTAAGAAAACAAAGAGCTAGTTCTAAAATAGTCAGCCTTGTTATCATGGAGCATGGCTGACTGTTTTAGGGGCAGCCTACTTTTTCTTACCTAAACACACCTTAACTAATAAATTAAAAGAAAATCCTTCATTAATGTTTAAAATTTAGTTTTAAAATAAACTTATTTAAAACTAAACTTGAAAGAAATTTAAAACTTCCTTTCCTTCACCCTAAACTAAAAACCTTTGTCCCTCTGCTTTATGTTTTTCTACCTCTTTAAATGTAAAAATGAACCAAAAAGGATAGTTGTACTTGTACAGAAAAAAATCAGAATTGTTGCACCCATACAAAAAATTCATGTTGTGTCATTTTAAACAAAAACATTGTTGTTTCTTGATTATGTCAAGGTTGTTTTTTGTCATCGCCCATGCCTATATGAAGAGGTGCATAAATGTCAGAAAGTAAAAATGTTGCTTGGAGAGTGAGCATGTGCCCTTGCAAAGGCATACAAATTTTCACAAAACAAAAGTATTGTCAGACTCAAAACAAAAGGTTCTCCAATTATCAGGCACATGCTTCACCATAGGTGGGCATCAAAGCTTCAAAAGACTTCATTTTGGAAAATGCAACTCCATATAAAGGCACACTCCTCATTGAACAGACCAAAATTCATCAAACTCAAAAGTGCACCCTCAAATGGAAAAAAAAATTGAAAATTGCATTGCTGTACATGAGCATGTGTTCTGTAAATGGAGAACAGATTTCATAACACAAAAACAATATATTTGTATTCATAGGCATGTGCCATAGATAAAATAAACAAAAAACATAAAAAGCAAAGTTGCAGTGCTATTTATAGGCACAATTGGAGACAGAAAAAGGGCAGAAATAGACAAATGATTTGTCCATAAACATAACATTGTTCCCAATTATTCATCATTCCATGGTTTTCAAGGGTTTGATGATTCCAGTGACAGATTTGCACTGATTTCCAGCAAAGGCACCAGGATTTCTAAATGCTGAGTGAGGATTTTCAGTTGACAGAATCAGATTTTTGTGGCTGTTTTCAAACTGTTGTTAGGGTTTTTCATTACTGTTTCAGCAGGTTTTCAGTTGTTCAAAGGCAAGATATCAGCAGTACATTACAGCATTCAAATTGGCTGATTTAAAAAGGTATTTTTCTATCTTTATCACTGATTTTTCAAGTGTTCAACAGCTGTATTCCTCATGATAGTTTTGTGAAAACCATAGTAGGGTTTTAAATTTTCCTCAAACAGTTTGATCAGTTTCATAAACTAAACGACAGTCCATCAATCCTAGGGTTTCAAACATGCAGTTTCATTTTCAAACCATGGATACACCATCAGTTTTAGTGACCAAATATCCTAAAATCAAATCAACTGTTCTAGGGCATATCAATGTGAAAGAATTGGATTTGAGAGAAAAGATTAAAAAATGGGAGTTAAATGACTAAAGGTTACAAAATAGTGGTCTCACTGAAGCAACTTATTTCCCTATGTCCATCCAAAGTCAAGAGCTTGATCTTGCATGCATCAAATGAGGTTCATTCAGTAAGTGATCAAGTATCTTCTCATACTTGCTCCAGGTTCAATAGAAAGTACCTTCTCTTTGTTAGTTTATGAGGAGACTCAAAAAATTGATCTTGAAGAATGTGAAAACATTTGGGATAATAGTATCCTTGAAAGTCAAAAGCACATTGGCAGGCATTAGAAGAAATCACAAGTGGCAAAACCATTGAAAAGGGGTGAACTTAAGGAAGATTTCTTTACCATGATCACTTTGCTCAACTAAGTAATGCGGCAAGAGGAGGCAAGGATAAAGGGGGAAGTCTATTTTGATTGTGCCATTAAATCAAGGTGAACAAAGCATGCAAAGAAAACTTTTCCAAAGTAATGCAAAGCTGATAAGAAAATCAGAAAACCATAAATTTGCAACATATAACACCAGATGTACATGGGGAAATCCTTCGAGGAAAAACCTGCCATCAAAGAGAAGCTCAAGAATGTATTAATCTTCTACAACAAAATCCATATGGAACACTCTTCTCTCTTCAATCTAACAAGATTCTGACAAAATCTGTGTACCTATAAAAATATGATATGAAACTCTATTGAAAAATGGGAGAGGAATGCCACAAATGGTTTCCCAAAACAATGTACCATTAAACCATTGTAAAATGCAAAAAACTCCTATATCCTAAATGAAGAGAATCTCTTGAGAATTGTAAATGTAACTCCCAATGAGCTATGAATACCAAAAGTAACATTCATACTAATAGATAACATATTTGACTTGTAACTCCTCCAAATTCACCTCCATGCATGCATGAGCACCACACTAATAATGCAAGATGTTCCACTACTCAATTCTAGCATGCCAGCTCAAGAATCTACAAAAAATAGTTTTGTAATTGCCACTGTCAACTCCACCTCCTTCATGAATGCCATTACAACTAATATTCCAAGACAACAAGGAGAGTAATAATAAAATAAAATCTCTCAACAACATGGGTGTGTAAGTACCCATTCCAAGATTATTGGAGATTCATAAAAAATAATACATTAAGATTACAATTAAATATAAAACCATCCTGATCGATTGGAGCATCCTAATCAGTGAATATATAGAGTAGTTATCTGAGGTTTATATGATATCTCACTTGGTATATGCCATGGATCAAGTAGGACGATTTCCTAGTTTGAAAAGTAGGACCTTGTTACACCACTCACATATTTAAGCACTTGGCCCATCAAGTTTCATCCTATCAATGCATGTTGAGAGGCCCTCCATAACCTTCCCATTAACATCTATGAAGCTATTGGAGGAAAAAAAACTTGGTGTTGAGGTAGTCAATAACTACAAGAATGGGTTGGCAATGTTGATTCTTCCACCTTTGATCGATGATATCCCAAATGGGATCAAATCAGTCTCTATTGTCTCCATCCCTCTATAATACTTTCGGATGTCTTTCACAGCCCTATCCATGGCATCAAACTTGGAGTTGACGTAGTACCTATTGATGCGGTTTTGTGACCTCAACCAACATTAGAATAAAATACCCAATGAAATATCCTACTCTCTTGAACAAAGTTTCCAATGTGCTAAGCTAAGTGATCACAAAGTAGACTCCAAGGTTCCTTGTGCATATAGGATAGTCTCAGTTGGTTTTGCTATGTTTTGTTGGTATTGCAAGGGGGAATTATGCTCGATTTGTTGGTTCAATCCTTCTTCCTTAGAGACTTTAGCAACAACTTTTCAAAACTTTGGAATATGGATACTGTTGTTTATGAGTGTTGAGATCTTACTACTGTCAACTTTGAAAATAAAATTAAAAAAGGATAAGGGCTTTAGAGACTAAGTTAATTCTAAACTATTCATATGAACTCAAGAGACAAGTGTTGGACAGCGAAATTAAAACCTATCTTTGTTTTGCCAAGTGCAGTACAACAACTAAACAAAGATGGTGCAATCTTCAAAGGGATTCACGAATGATATCTTATTACTCAAAGTCATCTTCAATTTGAACAATGAACATAAGTAATAGAGTTCAAATTTAGCAATTTTGAAAGTTCAGACTAACCTTACACATCAAATTGAACATCATTCAATTTAAAAAAGGTATGAAGTAACTTCACCATTACCAACACTATTAATCCTTCATTCATTTAAAATTGCGGAAAATAAATATATTCTATTGAGAAAATATGAAACCATGTAGACTTTCAAACTAACAAATGCTCATCAATGAGTCTCATTATTATTTTGATAGCGCTCTTAGCAACAATTTCACAAGTCTCTTTGAACAAATGAAATGAGAAGGGTTTATATAGGCACCCCAATTACAAAGCAATGGCCCAGATTGATCTAAGATCAACGGCCAAGATTATTCCTAGAAACCCTAATTAGAAAAGCATAACTAACTTTTGTGACACATGGCGCAAGGAAGAAGAGCCACTTGGAGCATGGAAGACACTGACACCTTGCAAGCTAATCAAGCAAGCTAGATTCCAAAACGCAACTCCCCTTGGCTTGTTCTCTGGCTGTGAATGCAATGAACTTTGCCATTACTAAATTGAGTTCCTCCATTGATATGCTCAGTAAGGTATCCAATTGCACTCCTATTACATCCAAGGCTTCAATGCATTGCCTCTAAAAGTTGTTCATATAGATCAAGAGAGATAACATATCATCTAGCTGATTTTCATTAATAGCCTCCATCTCTTTGAAATAAATACTTTTCACATTTTCCTTTAAATCTTCTAAGTTCAAACCATTTGTATTATTGGCCTCTTGTCCTATCAATCCTTCAAGCGATTTGAGGATCCTGAGTTGTATCTTTCCAAGAGAGTTTTGCATTTGATCATGTTTGCTGCTATGGGCATAGGCATTTCATTTTGGGTGCCAAACATTCTTCTCTTGTGTTGGATTACATTGAATTGCTCAAAGTTGGTATCTCCAACTTTCCTCCACTTAGATGATAACTGGGATTCTGGATAAAACCCTTTGAGAACCTCATTGACTTGATTCTTCCTAACTCCTCCTCCCACATTCTTTGATGCAGACATGGCGCTAGTATGAAGCTTGAAGTTAGAAAGCATGCATAAATTATAATGAAGGTGTTATGCTTAAAATCCTAAGGCTGGGTGAGTGCATTAATGGTGAAATAAACTGATTTGGAATTCCAGAATTTCAACTTGACTGCAAGGATTGATTAGAAACTAAAAAATTAGAATTTAGCCTGCAAACAAAAATGAATTCTCATTACCAACCCTAGTCCCTTTAAGAATATTCAGAGAAATTTAATTTTTTAAATGGAATTTGCGGGTCTAAAGCTAGAATTTATCTGCAGGTCTGCAAACTTAAGATTTAAATTCTTATTTCTCTCCAAATTCGCAGCTTGTGAACCTGTAGAAGCCTGAATTTATTGACTAAAACCTGCAATTTGAGAATGTATTTTACTTCTTCTGCTCGGATTGATTAACTTTGCAACTCATGGATAAAGCTGCAAAATTAAGGGAGGAGCATATGGCTGTGCTGCAACTTCTTGAGAAGAGTTTTAGACTCGTGTTGAATGAAAAAAAAACACTTCAAGCACCTTTCTTTGTAAGCAAAAATCTTTCCTTATTTAAGGAATTCGACCCATCTCATGATTGGATGTTCTATTCAAAAAAAGCGGAAGAAAGCTTATCCTTCTTGGGCGCATTCCTTGTTTTTTCCTCTTCCTTTTTGCTTGCTTGTGAAGTTTCAAAAAAAAAAACTTAAGTTAATCTTTGTTTTAACTTGCTAAAGGAAAATCGACCCCCATGTGGAATTTTTTTATTTTGAACTGGATACTTTATCCCTCTCCCAAGTAAACTTCATGCCTTAGGCAATTTTGTGGACCTCCTCTTGGGAAATACGCCCCCCAACTGGATTTCCTATCATTTCAAGTGAATTTCTTACCTTAGGGTGTACCTTTGGATTTCTTAAGAACTTCAACATGGATTTCTTGAGGGTTCAACTAGATTTTACTCATTTGCCTTAGAGAATTTCATCCACTTCGAATTGGATTTCTTCTTGACTTAAGACATATTTGCCCAACTAGAATTTTTCTTCATTAGACTGGATGTTTACTCTCAGAGGTGGGCAAACTTCAACTAGATTTTCCATCATGGGCGAACTTCATGGCTTTTTGGAAGATTTCTTCTTGTTTGGGGCGGACTTTATAGGTTTTCTGCCTTGACACTTTCGAAACCCTAATCATGACACCTTCTAAAAATAGAAATTACTAAAAATAGAAAGAAAAAAAGCAAAAAGAAAAATTTCTAAAAATAGTAAATCCCCGATTGGTTCCAAAATGCCAAAAATGGAACTTTCGAAAAAGCAAAAAAGCAAAAAAAGTAGCTTTTTCCTGAAAAAGCAAGGTTGTCTGAATTCACCCGTCGGACAGTCATTTTTACTGCAATAGCCCTTCTGAACACTCTTGTGGCATCAGAAACTTCATTTGACCCCTCAAGCACTGACTTGACCTACTCAACTATCTCAAATCTTGACAAATTTCGACTCAAACCCAAACCTCAAAGTTGCCGACCCACCTCTCCCTCGAGGGAGACTCAGAGAAACTGAAGCCAACGCTAGAACCAACTCCAACACTAAGACTAAAAGGGGGGGTCCCCATTTGCAATGGGGCGATGTGTGATTAGGTCACAACAGTACCCCACTGCATAAATGGGTTGGTGGAGTTTATTCTTCTACCTCTAATCAATGATCTCTCAAATGGAATTAAATTTAACTCTTACCCACTTGTAATAGTTATGAATGGCTTCTTTGGCCAATCCATGGCCTCATAAATGTATTCCATTGGTTTTGTTCCCCATCTACCAAAAGCAAAATCCTCACTAAAGGCTCTAACACCTACAAACAAACTAAAAATACAAACTTCAAATTAAACTAAATACTCTTAAAAATTGAATATAAAGGTTTCAATTTGAAATTTAAATTGAAGTTTGAAATCACCTTGACGATCTTTGTAGCTCTTTTCACAAAGGCATCATCAAAAACTATCTTTATCATCCTCTCTCTATAAACCTTCTTTGAATATGTTTAGACTAGCCATGCATGACTAACAAATATCTACTTCAACTGTGTCAACAAACTAAAAATACAAATGCTTTGCAATCTTAGGACATTAATTGCAAATCTTGTGACACCTGATCACACAAGCTCTTTCCCTTAGTGTGAGTTTTTATCAAGTTGAGAACCCAGGAGCAATTATAAATATATTTTGTTATACTCCTAGCATTTTCTACAACCACTCTCCCTGAATCAATTTTTCCTATGTCCTCCAAAAGAAGGACAAGGCAATGGGCCACCTAAGGAATCCAAAAGAGTGATGGTCACCTCTCTTGAAGTAATTTCCCAACCACCATGTAGACCACTGCATTGTCAATGACAACTTGCACCATGTTCTCAATGCCACCTCCAAGACAACCTCTTCCAACATCAGGCTCAAAATTTCTACATTTTTTACTTTGTTAGAAGCATTAATTGACTTCAAGAAAACCATACCACTATTCGAAGCTGCCAAAAAGTTGATGGGGTTTTGGTTCCTTCCATCTATCCACCCATCTGAAAGGATGGTGCATCTAAGATTTAACCACTACTTATTTTGTTTTTCCAAAATTGACTTTGCATCTATAACATCATCCTAGAGCAACCTCCCACAAGTCTTTTGGACAAACTAGCTTGTACCATTTCTCCATAACTATCAATGTCATCACCAAATACTCTTAGTAAATGCTATTCACCACATTGAAGGGAAGGCTATAATACTAGAAATTTGCAGAAAACTTATCAACTTCTGGTGCACCTCCTTCCACCATGTACCTTGCAATCAAGGTTGTGTTCCAAGTACGTTTCTAGGGACAAAGTCCTAATGACTGAACTTTGCTTAAACTAAATGAAGTGGATGTATGTCATATGAATGGACCGCTACTAGAGCCCACAATCTCAACCATATCTACCTCCATTTTTGTTGGCATGCCAAGACTAATGGTTTTTGCTATCGCTTCTTATGTCATCACTCTCTCTAGTTTCTTCTCCTCTTACAATGCAATTGCTACTTGCATATCTCATTTTGGCTCTTATGTGATTTTTTCAAATGGCTTGATGTCGCAACAAAGAATGCATGCAATAGGGTACTTCAAAGGATTGATGCCTCAAAAGAGTTTCTTTGAGTAAAATGTGCAAATCACACTCCCATGAGAAGGTCTAACTATGCCATACTTCCAAGTGACATCATAGCTTCCAACAAGATCTTAATTATGTGAATGGAAGCAGATCTTAATTATGAAACAGTCCCTTGATTAAAAGAGTAAACTAAGACCCAAGTGGATCCAAGCAAGGGGTGGGAATAGCTGACAAACAAGCAGGTCAATCAAGCTAATGTTTAATGACAATCAACTCTTTTGTAATATACACTGAAGATTGTAAGAGAAGATTCTCTGATTTGTCATACTTGTGCTTGGTTTTTGTAACACCACTAAGTTCCTTTTTTGACTACAACCTCATTTGCTTCATTTAAGCCCCCTATCTCAAATTAGACTTTTCACAGCTCCATTGGCATTGGCTCCATCTGCATTAGTGCCATTCTCCTTGCAGCCATTATGGTTATTGCTACTACTAAATTGACTCTGACTTCATCATTGGAAACATTGTTAATCACCTCAATGCTAAGGAAATGGTGATATTCATGTAGCTTAAGTTTTCTTCGATGCCACTATTTATGTGATTCAACAAATGGATCATTTTCTTTGAACAAAACATTTGGTATAAGTCAGAACAAGAAGTAGGTTCACCCAATAAGTTTTTTGTGCAAGAGATATATGCAAAAGGGGGTCCAAGTCCTTTGGTATTTAACTCTAGTGATAGTATTGTGTATATTATGTCAAGTGCACGAAAGACTCCTACTGGTGGTCGCTGTAATGAAACACACCAAGTCAATGAAGAGCATCATGGTGAAGCACTGGATTAGTTTACAACTCAGAATACAGATGTTAGAGACCATATTTATTATTTGAGCTGTGCTTCTCATCATTCTTGAATATTAAATTTGTGTATTTATATCAATCATTATTTAATATCTGTGGATTGATTTAAATGATAATTTACAAAGTTCTTTTCAAAATCCAAACCCAACTTCCAAAGCACAATTTCTAATGGTGCTAAAGGTTTTGACCTCCTAATTTCTCTAGAAACTGCATTTGGCACTCAAGAAATCTAAACTCTTTCTAAATGTTATTTATTCTAATTTGTAACAAGCATATATCTGTATGATAACTGATTAAAACAGGAAAAAGGCATCCTCAGAACAGAGAAGCGGGAATCTAACCAAGAGAACCAATCAACAATAAGAATGCAACAGATTGCACATAAAGAATACCTTTATTACATAAAGAACAAACCGATCAAGATCAAGACAGCGTAGCAAAAAATGGGCACCAACTACAACCATAACCGGCCGCCCCTCATTATCAACACCACCACGATAACTGCAAGGCAATGAAGAAATGCAATATAAGTGTGACAAGATCACATGAGCACATACTAAAACATCTGCATATTGAATGACAAATTAGCAGAGGGCAACAATGAACAGGTAAATGTACAATAGTATATACTATTTGCTTGGAGGAGGAACATTTGATTTCTAACATAGAACAATTTACAAATCAATTTACCAGCCACTTCTCAATTTAATCTATGACTTGCTTGCCTGATCTGAATTTTTTGGATATTTACCCAGATAAGGTTGAACTGTCAGTAACATGAAAATGCAATTTTGCTGCAAGGTGAAAAAAAAGCATAAGGGAGTTATCTTAAGCATGATAAAGATAACATATTCGGATTCTTCTTGAAAATTTATGCAATTTTTAAAGAAGGCACCATGAATTTCCCTTTGATTAGATAGGATGACAAGACAGGTTTGACCGCTGTTGAATTTTCCCCATTCAAAACAAAAAGGGCAGAACTGAAATGTCATACGTGGACTTGAGAGGTTTGTCTTTCTTCCTAAACATGTAGCAGGCATTATGTTCCTTCTTAGTTGAATCATGTACTCAATTTTTCATATAAATACAACCATTGGGAGATGTAGTCATAACTTGTTCCTTTTGGAACCTCTTCCTTATGGGATTTCTTCCTTTTTTGCAAGGTAAAGAAGAAAGTAATAAAGAGAAAGTTCATGATCAGAGCTGTATTTCAGTTGTGCCTAGTCTTAGGGTTATTGCCAATTAAAGGTAAAAATCCATTGTCATGTTTCATGAGAGAGTGTGATTGCACAAAAGCCAAAAGAAGTTATTCTATTTGGATATAAGGGAGGAATGAGAAAGACATGATTCTCTTGAGAGAGTTGCATTTCAGTCATGCTAGGTCTTAGAGTTATTGGCAATTAAAGTCCATTGCCATGTTTATCGAGAATGTGATTGTGATACACGTAGTCATTGGAATTCACTAAATTAGGTGCAACTCAGAATGTTAGTAGATAAGTGTCTTTGGAAGGCCCTTGAAGGAAGCAAGCTTGTATAAACTAAGATTTCAATTCTTACATTATCTTCATTTCTGCAATTTCCGCTAAATTCAAAGTATTGGCCCTGGCAAGATATCTGGCATGAAGTGAATACTCCTCTGCAGCTGACAATGGAGGGCCCCCAAGATCACCTAGCCCAAGCAATTTTGCACAACTCCAACTAGCTTGTGCCTGTGCAACCTTCTCCCACTGCTCTTTACGCCTTTGATCAGGGTCTTTGGTCAGAGACATAAAGGATGGGTCAAGTAATGAATCAACATAAGAACTTTTCCTGCAAAACATAAAACCCTCCTTCAGTAAATTTACATAAACAATGCTATGAGGCATGCCAATTCATATAGAGACGATGTTCAAACTATTGAAGGCTCCTGAAATCTCTTCAAGTTAAAAGAAGGAAAGATGCAATAGCTTTACAGCAATATCGATAAGATCACCATTCAAAAACATACTTTATAGTTTATGCGGTAGGGATGAAATCATGAAACCATGGAATAAGAGAGATTCTTTAAATTGACCTCAATGTCCATATGGTGCCATTCTTAATGCAAGGAATATTTATAATCTATCACGATAAAAATTAACTTTCAAAATTTGTTTTGCTTTAAAAGAATGCAGAGATTACACCTTCTCAAATATTCTTGGATACAAAGGACATCTGTGAATAGTTTGACAGTTCAAAGCATGATGCATATTTCAGAGAAAAAACTTAGTGTGTTATTAATGACCAGTCTCAATGGAGTAGATTCATGTCAATCAAATATATGAAGACAGGTTTATTCCCTACAATATTTATCCCAAATTAATGTATGCAAGATAACAGATTTAATAATCTGAAACAAATCAACTTGCCCATTGAATGAAAAACACCAAGAACATCTTGGAGCTTTTGTTAGGTAAAGAGACCACTGGTGCTGAAGAGAGAGTTCAAGTAGGGGGCATGTACCATAGTATTGTACTAAAAAAGGAGAGTGTTACAGACTGAGACACATGAATGGAGCCTGGTACCCTTGATTAGAAAAAGAAATGAACCATTGATCTATAGAAACAATGTTTTTTTTAATTTTGCATTCGAAGGCCCTTTCAAGTTTTGCACAGAAAGAGAAAAATACCCTGTTAAAACGCCAGTTATAAGCAAATGAGGAAGTTTAGTGAAATTTGAAGATTTCAGGAAATGCAGATGAACAAAGTGTGCGCAAAAAGAATGTGCCATGATAAACAAAATTCATCCCGAGAGCAACACCTAAAGAATTCAAGCAGATTCAAGGATACATGACTGATAGTAACTCAAGGTTTCGTAGACTGGGTATATTTGTGAAAACATTAACAACAATAACTAGAAGTAAAAAGAGTTTTGACTGCCAATGTAAGTTGTAAGTTGTAACTAAGCTGAAGAAACAATCGCAATCGCATTACATCCAGACTCATTAGTGAGGAAACTAAGCTTCAGAAAATCACCATTCCGCGAAGATCCTGACCACAGAGAATGAGCCCATCCTGTTAAGCACATGACCCTAAAGCATGTACCTTGAAGTTCATGCCTTTAGATTCGCTCATCAACCACCAGCCCATGGTCTAGGCAGCTGGAGATTTTAAGCATCTCGTTGTTGATGTCACCATATGACACAAGGAAATTTAAACAAGAAATTAGAAACCTTTAATTTTTCATTTTCTGTGAAACAAATCTTTCAGAATCATTAGAGGGTCATCTAGGGTGTTTGGCATGCATCCTAAGGCACAAAGGCCTGATTTATTAAGTTGGACAATACAAAAATTGAGAAACCAATAGTTTTCATACAAAAAGTAGGGTACACACAATTGCAATGCAAACAGCAGCCAACCAAATCTCAAACATCCATCCTAATGTCACAGCAGCCATTATGTTTGAGTAGCAATTGCCAACCAGGGGGCTTCTGTTATTTTCCCTGTATCCTAACACCATGTACTATAGAGATATTGTGCATAATACATGATGCTATTAAGAATAATGCCATGTCTCACTTATAATGTGCCTTTTCTGTGGCTCTCTGGCTTCTGTTATTAGCATCGTTGTTTGAGACTAAGTGCTTTATACATACTACAGATTAAGAATTGTTTCTCTTAATTTCCTCGCCATGTTACAACATTATGACATGCAGCACTGAACACAGGGAGCATGTGTACCGAGTTTTGAAACTGGATCATCCTTGCAATAAGCACCTTCTATAATAAATAGACCACACCCACACATTCAAAGACTTTAGGCCAATGTCATTTTTATTTCTTTTGGAAATACTGGCACATGGTTGAAAAGAACTTGATTCCAGGAATGGAGGATACCTGGGCCCTGAACGACCTGTTTTGTTCTTAAAGAATTCAATACCAAATTTTTTGCCTAATCCTAATGAGTCATGAACCAAAATGCAAGATAATTTTGTTATTTTTTGGGCCAATCTCACCATCGTATGAATCATACCAGTTATCTCAAAGAAAATCCTAAAGAATTTAAATTCAGAGAAATAAGCCAACTCTGTTAAGATAAGGCTATTGCTGGATGAGGTTATACTTGCCCATGAACTTATTCACTAAATCAAAAAAGGTGATCAATATATAATTATCAAGCTCAACATTGCTAGATTCTATTACTGGGTCAAAAGCATTGTTTCTCCAAGTTTCTAGGATGGGAGAACACAGTTTCAGGGATGGCAAAAACTTTCCCAGATTTTTGGGGGCAGTGAGGAGATGGCTATTTAAATAACTTAAACAAACTAAAAGTAGCCAAAATTTTATGAAGTAAATACAAACTGCTGAAAGTACAATGAATCCTCCCGCTTCTAGCTTTTAAAGGGTTTTAGCAATTTTCTTAAAATGTTACCTTTTTATAGTTTTTATGCATCAAATGGCAGAGACTGTCCAATCCTAAATGGGGCATCCCCTCCTCATCCCTTATCCTCAAGATGTCACCCAAACCCTTGGGATACATTCCCATGGAATGCTAGTTATAAGGTTTTTTCTTGTTGAGGTACTTTGCAGATTCAATTTCTCAATATATTAGCGCAAATTGTTAAATTATTGAATACTTCATTCAGCACCCATAAATTTTCATTTTTGTTTAATGGTCACCAATAGGTTTCTTCGCTTTCCACAAAACCCTGAGGCAAAGAGATCTAATCTCACTCTACCTCACTATTCGAATGGATAAGGTATCAATTCAGAATCAGGAAACTGATGAAATTAAGCAATTTGAAAGAAGCAATTTGAAAGGGCTCGAGTTGACTTCAAATGTGTTCCTTATACCCTGCGATTCCCTAGGCCTATTTCTTTCTTAAGTGTAATTCTTGAAAAGGACCCTCTATGAACAAGTTTTTGTTGTCAACTTAACACACAAATAAGAATTTGACGATATTCTGAGATTTTAACATGTTAATTATCCAAGTAAGTATTTAGGGATTCTGCAGTACAACAGCAGGAACTCTTTGGAACTATAGCAAGCGGCAACTACTGATCAATAGATTTCACAGAATAATGGAGGGATGGAAAGGGATGTGGCTTTTTTTTGGTATGTATGGGGGATCGAGAGAAATTATAGTAATGTCCACGAACAACCAAAAGTAGGTAAATGGGACTCAAGAGTACATCAGTTTACAATAGAAAGTTCTAATAAGAGAAACCTAGAGGCCCCACAAAGGGAAGAACAAAAACAAAGAAAAATAAAACTATAGGGGATTACCAACACAAGTGGTCAAGAAACTAGTACAAATAGCCAAAAAGGGGGAACAAGAACCAAAAAGTTGAGGAATAATATAGAGGTAGTAAAGTCTCATCAAGTATCACAGTCTGGGCCAAAAATGGTTAAGTCACTGGCATACACATTGATCATTGTGAAGCGACCAATACAAGATCTTAAAATACTCATCTGGGAGTGCAGAAGCCCAGGGCGGTTGAGCAAGGTACTACACCTAGGATAACACCTAACATCCCAGGCTGAAGTAACTCCAATAATAGTGAAAAAGTTTGTAATATGTGTTTTCCCTTGTGGCTGGAGGGGTTGCCAGGGAGGAGTAGATCCATGCCATCAAGAAGGAGCCAAACCACACCATTAGGAAGAAGCATAATCACAATACTGAGTGGGAACATGCTGGGGTAAAAGTTGTGAGAGAGACCATCTCACAAGTCTATCCATGCCCACATGAGAAATAGCGGTATCCAAAGGTCTTTTAGAGCTGTTCTCCTAGATGGTTTGGAAGGAGGTTATCAACCTGGAGGCTCTAGAATCCCTAGAGATCCCATGTAAAGATCTACACTGAAGGGTGACAGCCTCCTAAGATAAAGGGAAAAGCACTACTAATCTGGATATCTAAAATGGTAGAGAGATTGTTGCCTAAGTTCAGGTAGAGGGCAATAGTATCACCCCCAGATCTCATAGTAAATGGGGCATTTGAAGATGAAATGTTCCTCGATGTCTTTCCCCTTAAGGGAAAAAAGACAGTAGATCCAGTCCGGGTGAGGAATATGATGATTTGTCTCAACCCATAAGTTGGTGGGAACACACCCTCAATTGGCCAAGGAGAAACCTCAAGACATGTGACCAATGACGTTGAAGATATATCATGATGCACCAACATTGCAAGTTCAATAACATCAAGAACATAGATGAATCATTTAAGTAATGCTAGTATTCCAATCTGTGGTGCTATTTTTGTTTGCAGAAGTTTTCTAGTCTAAATCTGTCATTGAGACTAGCTATGGAAGCCAGCCTCCAAGATTTGAGGCCTTCTCTTGGCGCACCTCTACACAGGGAAAATGTAATATTTTCATATTATTATAATATGTTTTATTTACCAAAAAAAGATAATATGTGCATGAAACGTGTGCTCTAGATATTGAACATTGTGTGTTTGTTTCAAATCATGCTTTTCCATACTATCTTATTGATAGGTGTATGTAGATAAAATATTATTTCACAATGATGCACATAATTTTAATGCTCTTCTTTGTTTTCTAGATTTTCATAAAACATACTTTATTTACCTTGAACTTTATTCTCCATCCCATTTTCCTAGTGTTATTGATACACTAAAAAGTGTAGAATTGCAATAGCTTTGAATGTGTTTTGTCATTAATATTCTTGGTGCTTTGAATGAAAGTTAAAGGTATTAATATGGGGACATATTTGGATTCAGGTATGTAGGTTTACATTTTTTTAGACCCATGGCACAGTGTGGCTTGGTTACACTCATAAAAAAATATAAATAATAACAAGGTTATATGTATAAAATAAATAAAAAATTAACACAACACTAATTGATTAGCGATAATTCAAAAATATCATTAGAGTCATGGCAGGTGACATATCAGATACGTAAATATTATCTGTTAAAAAAAGGAAATATTCAATATCATAGTCAGATTCAAGAACCACTTTTAAAAATCGTCATATTGCTCTTCATTGAGAACATCCAAATCTGCACAATTGGTTCAATAGAACCAGAAAGGTCCAGCAGCAGTTTGGTTGTGTTTTTTCCTATGTGTTTTATTGCATTTTTCAAATTTCTATCCTTGTTTTATTGGTTTATATTATGTCTGTCTTACCTGGACCAGAACTGTTTCTTAATTGCATTTTTATAATGACAAGTGGATGCCCAGAATAATAGAAAGAAATTATATTAATGTCCACAAATGACCAAGAATAGATCAAAGGGACTGAAACACACAGCAGGTACAATAAGAAATGACTAGGGCAAAAGGGGCCCCAGAAACAAAGAAAAAAACAAAAATAAGGTGAAAAGCCAGAAAAAAATATACAAATGGGAATCAACTTAATAAGAGTAAACCACAAACTGATACAATTATAAATAGATAAGTTGTGGGGGGGGGGGGGATACCTCGAAAGCAGTAGAAACAGATTAAAACCAAACCACCCAGACAGGGAACCAAAATCCTCAGGTGTAAGTATTCAGGAGCATGTTGGAGGAGCCAACAATATTATCATCAATCAGTCTAGGGTTAACAATGCAAAGTCTACGGAAGTTCATCAAGGCTGTAAGGGCAAGGCTGTACAATCCTTGCAGGTAGTCCATTCCACATATAACCTCTCCTAATATTCAAAGCCGGAGAACTGTTGGTGGTAGGAAGAAAACTGCTAATTAAGCTTGCTCCTGAGAACTGTGCCACAGAAATGTGGTATGAGAGGGTTCATGCTAGAGCCACAACAATTAGAGTGAGAATTGGAGCTGATCTTTGGTTGTAGTAGTAGATCACAAGGATGAGCAATGCCTCATTGATCTGTCCCCATCCATACGTGAATCAATAGAAGAACCCAGTAGCTATCTAGAATGGTATGAGTAACGGTACAGGTATGGGGGGCTCTGGAGAAGTACCCAATGACGTGTAAATTTCCCACTGTTTTAGTCTCTATTAGAAATCAGGATTTATTCATGTTAGCTAAGGAAAATTCTTTTGAGTATAATATCTCTTGGCCCAAAAGGATTATTAGCCAATATTGTACCCATTATAAGCAGACATATGAATTAGTGAGTATACATGATACTTTTTGCTTAAAGGTAGAATAGTGAATCGACATAGCCTGTTTAGGTCTGAATCCATCTTGATATGACCTTTAGGTATTAAAACACCATATTGCAGCTGTATCCAACTATGAGAAATCATTGTGTATCAGCTTAATAATGTGTGAAGTACTGATAACCAGAGAGGCATATGATATGTGGATAACAATATGGCAGGGACACCCAGAGCATCCTGTAGAAGTGCTACACCAAAAAGAACAAGCAGCCAGTTAACTTCAGAAGACAATGTTGAACAACTAAAACTGCAAAGTTGCATGGACACGGATAAAGTATCGAATACGGCCATTTTTTAAGACCCACAATATGGATATGGCTGGATACAACATTCATAAAAAACACATACACTTATAGTTTCTAACTTCTAAGTAATTAGAGGGGATTTTCATTACTTTAAAAGCAAATAAGAAAATTTAAATTTAAATAATATTAAAATTTAAATAGTAATATGGGTGGATGGGCGGTCAGCCCTCCATGTGTGGCGGAGTGCACGTGGAGGCTGATGAGGATGGGGTTTGGACTCTTGTGGCCTTGGTGGCAGTGCATTCATGTTTTGGGGTGGTGGTCTCAGTCGCCACCTTGGATAAAACTCGACGGCAAAGCTCTCGTGGATTGCTTGACAAGGTGGCGCCCATTTTGGGCACTTATTACTAGACATGGCATGTTGTTTGGGTGGTGGTTGTTGAGTACAAGATCTTGTGTTGATGGGATAACCTGCAGAATAGTATAGAGGTTTTCAAGGAAGAGGACGGCCTCCCTTGTGTGAGGCGTACTGACATTTATTCTTTCCCAGTTGTGGTTAGTTTAATGATGGCTTTCCAGCATCTTCTCTGATTTAAATGAATTGGAGGAGTTTGTAGAAGTCATTGTTTTCATTTCTTTCGGCTTGGCGTTGGTAGTCCACTTGTGTTTCTAGTAGTTAATGGTTAGTTGGGTGAGTGTTTGGGCGCTGCAATGGCAGGGCACTCGTGTTTCATAATTGAAGTCTCATCGAAGGTTTGGTGTGGTTCAACGCCGATACGCCAATTCCTTTGGGGGCCAAGACGCATCAAACGGCCTCCAGGGAGATTACGGACCAACGTCTCAAGAGGATTATGCTCAATAACGACTCTCTGTTGGTTGTGGCAGTTAAAATGGTGTTGGGAGATGGGCATTTAGCCAGAAACGAATTTGGAAGGGGCAATACCTACGTCACCTCCAGGTTTCTAGCGTCTCTTTTGGACAACTGGGTGTTGAAGGCGGATGCCAAGGTGCTGCTAGTAAAGGTCTTCAAGAAGGAATTGTTGTTGGGTGTCGACGAGGTGTTGAAGGCGGCTATTGTGGGGAAGGGCATTCCCCATCCTAGTGATTTGGAGCTATTGCGGTCTGCAGATGATGTGGTGAAGTTCTTCCCTTTCCTGTTAGATTCAAAGGGCCCGGCCCTTATGAGGCATAGAATGATTGTCACGGTGGTTGTGGAGTATTTAAAGAAGTTTTTCGGACTCATGCCTGTGAAGGATATCAACTAGATTGTGGACTTTGAGGCCTTTGCAAGGGTCAATGGATTTTTGTGAGTTTGGGTTGGTTTAGGGTTTGCTTTTTTGCACTGTCTGTGTCCGGGTATAGTTTGGTTGTAGTTGCGTAGCTAGTAGTTGTAGCTTGGTTTTGTAATTTTGTATGGAAGGCACATTTCTGCGTATGGTAGTAATGGTGTATGGATGGTTGGTTGGCAATTGGAGTTGCAGTCGGGGTTGTTATGGGTCGAAGGATTGGGGTCCCCGTTGTTTTGCTTAAACTTTTTGGTTGGCCTTTTCATGGCCGGTGTTGCAGTTAGTAGTTTGGTATATGGTCTGGTTAGTTCCCTGCAGTAGCAGACATTTGTAATTTCTTTTTAAATTAATACAATACTAAATCTTACATTATCAAAAAAAAAAAAAATTAAATAGTAATAATTTAGTAAATAATAAACAATTAAATATATATAAATAAATTTTATTCATTTTTAAATCTCTAATGTTTAAACAACATAATATAAATATTAGATATAAATATAAAATTATAAACATTAAATTTTTTAAATTTATAAAAATTAAAATGCCAAAAAAATAGTAGAGTTGTACTAGAAGAAGACTTTGAAAAATGGGTTGTTGAAAATTGAAATAGAAAAACGTTTCATTTGTCTTCCTCATTTGGTGTAGATTAAATTTAGGAAGATTCACGTCAGATTGTTTGAAAATCAAATCACATAGTATCCTGCATGGCTGGAAAATCAAAAAAAATCGGGCACGTGTGGGTACAGTATCAAACGTGTATCTGTAGTGTATCATACCCGTATCCGTATCGGATACGGGGATATGTGCGGCCCGAGAGGGGCAGGGGCATATTCGGCTACTCTGACCAAATGTCTACTTTTAAACAACTTTCTTGTTTTATGTTCAAAAATAATTGCCTCTCATTCGGATCAGTTTCTTATATATCAAGTTCAACAACTAGAAACAAACACTTGTTTTCCAACAATCAAGATACCATATATTTTTAGTTCCAGCCATAATTAAAACCTCTAGTTGGTTAACCATCTAGTTTATTCATCCAAATTCAACATGTCACTAGAGTTAAATCACTTTGACTTTGATGCTTTGCATACAATTAGCATCTGCAGCAGAAAATGTATCTGAATGTTGAGGAAAAAAACATAATTTTGTTCTCAAAGAACTATATACTAACCTTCTCACAGTAAGACCAAGATTGCTAGCAGAATCATCCTCAGATGTTTGAAGAGGCTGGGGTAAGGCAATCGAAGTTGCAGGTAAAGCTGTGATTCTGATTTTGCGCTCATCACTAGTTGTCTCTCCATTTTCATCTCCAACATCTGCAGGAAGCTTTGATATTGCAATTTCTTCCTCATGTTTGTCCCTAGGAAAGTAGAGTGGAAGCAATCTGCATTTAACAATAATAATTAAATATAGTCTCAAGAAACAAACACAAACAGATAAAGCTGCTGTCTGTTTCCTTTAAGAAAAGGAAACAAGCATTCCTAGAGCAATCACCATAGACCATGATATGAAGAAATCAAATATTGTCAATCTGGAATATGCAACCAATAAAATAAAAATAAACCAAAATGAATGACTTACAATCTTTGACACTATCTTAAACTTATATTTTATGAAAGCAGTAATAATATGAAACTTTTCCATTAATTAATTACACGAACATTGCAAAAAACAAATAATAGACAGGTTCCTTATAGATGATGAAAGACAGTCCACATGCATGGAATCTTTCCCATCGTATCACTAAAAACCAGTTTCTGCACAAACTAAATTATAGAAACAAAAAAGTGGATAGTAAATAGTAACTAGAAGTTCTTGTAATATAAAAAGATGCTTTGTGTAAACTCACATAACGTGTATAAATTAATCATTTACAGGCATTTCTTTATTTTTTACAACAAACCATAGTATACATGGGTATATATCATGTCCTACCCTCTTGAGAAGCTCTGACCAGGAGGGACAACGGAAATCCTAGCTTTATTGAGATGCACAAGTAGATTTGGCATCAAACAGTCAGCTTTCTTCCTCATCCACAATCAATTCATATTAGTGTCAACTTTTAATAACATCTAAAGTTGCCAGAACAGGTATAGATTGGAGAATGGGTATGCTGGTATGGGAGTTTTGTCCCCCCCTGGGTATGGCAGTACAATATAGATATACTATTCAATATATACTAAAATACCCATAATTTGCCAAAAAAGGTTAACATTTGGAAATTCATCTTTTCTGGAGTTGCTCACTATTCAAAATTGTGTCATCACTTTGCCTGCACCACATAGGTCACAGTGATTATTTCTGAAGGCTTTGCAACCAAAAAGGTTCAAATTTGGAAACATCAAATCCATAGTCTTTGAAATATGGCTGCTTCATCACTATACTATGCAGTGTACACCATCCATAGTCCTCTGTGCCCATATAGTCTAGCATACACTTGCATGCTGCTTAATAATTGTGCAATAGATGGTACATTGTGACTTCCAAAAAGAAAATTTGCTGCACTATTTTTCTCCACGCTAGCACATACACAATATTCATGGCTTTTGTGTCACCCACAACTGGAAGTTTTCTTGCTCAACACAGATCTTTCCAGTGAAGAGTTGGAAGAGAAAATTTGCAGCCCTGTGAACACTGCCACTGCAGCTCCACCAGCACATTTAGCTGATTGGCAAAACCATGGGAGCCCTAAATCATTTTTTAAAGCTTGGGTATTCTTTTGTGTGTGCGGATTCTAACAGGCACAGCAAAGAGTGGCCGAGGTTCGGCCAGGGCTCACCCCTACCATCTCAAGTAAACAATGTGCACATGCCAGACATACTCACAAGGTGCCCAAGATGGCACGGCCATGCCCTAGCTAAACCCGATTACCATCCCATGCAGCTCCCAAACTCATCATGTCCAGTACAATGACAAGGGAAAAAATGAAGGACCTGATAACCTAAAATACTATTGTAGATTGAAATTGTTCTCATTTTGATTTCATGTGTATTCATAATTCATGCAGACAACCCATGATCATGTATGTCGAGTAACTGCTTGTTTGCTTCAACTTAATATAATTTTGCAATCAAATGAAAGTATCAAGATGATTTTATTTAAAGTTGAATACATATTTATACAAGTACATGATTTGTTATCACCCCATTTTCTAGGGTGTACAACCCACCCAATTCCACTTATTAGTACTTCCTCAACCAAACCTATTCTATGTGGGTACTACAACAGATCAGCCAAAAACTCAACAAATAGTAACTATACAAAATATTAAAAACAGGTTTAGATATTCAAAGAGGGATTTGACCTCCTTGACAACAACATCAGTAGCAGGAACTAACCACACTACATCCTCAATTGAGGTCTTACCTCAATTGTGCTTCTGGTTAAACCAGGCCTCACTGAATAATACAAATCTAAACTCATGCAGCAGTACAACCTTCATCACCTTCACTAGAGACCACTATTTTCAATTTAATTGTCTTTTTGGCTCTAAATTGTCACTATAGCAATAATCCAATCTTTGAGCTAGTGACAAACTAAAGATCGGTGATAATCCTCCATTCTCCTCTAAAACACAGCTCACTCAGCCAAATCAATCTTGA
>VDFB02368872.1:0-19631 GCA_007258455.2 Sequoia sempervirens | reverse complement strand
CATATTAATCAAGGGTTACAATATTACAATGTCGTTTCCCAACATGAATGGGGAAGATACAATATAATGGAATGTTACATTTGAAATGAAGGAGTACAAAGCTGCAATACTGGATTCAACCCTGGATCAACTCAGGAATCACTGCAAGGTACAATTTTGCACTTCTCGATCGACGACTGGGGACCCAATGGGGTGCATAGCACGTTCCACCCAACCACGTGGACCCGAAGGCCCACCCCCCGTGCTAAGAGATGACAAGAAGGAACCCCAACTAAACCATCATTCAAAACAGAGATACACGACTCCACAACAAGAACCACAATAACATAAGGCAATCTCAGCACAAGATATAACCAACACAAGATGTGCCCATCAAAAGGAATAACCAATTAAACCATCAACATACAAATGCCGACATGTGCTTCTAGAGGCTCAAGAATATCATAGCGGAAAACAAAGCATACATAGTTGTTAAAGGAAGAGTGTCATCGCAATGTTGCATGGGTTACCCTGGCGATTCTTCCTAGGTCCCGGCCCCCAACTTGGGTTACCCTGGTGACCTCTTACGAAACCCGGCCCCACATGCAATCCAATGCGGCATCGATTATCTTACATGAGGACAAGTCAATGATTTCGCCATTCCAGGCCTTCTCAACTCATCTCAAGCCCATACAAGCACTTGAGCCACGAGTGAGGCATTCACTTATATCTTGTTAATGTGTGATTCTATCCAAAACCCCTAATTAAATATTAATGTTTTCACTTGATTAATAAACTTCCAATGAGTTACCCTGAGTCCACTTCCGGGTCTCGGCCCCCATTGAAAGCCACTCCCCTTATAAACAACAAAAACTCAAAAGTCACTATCAGGGTAATCCCACATGCACAACATATAAAGCCACATGATAATTTGCATTAAGCAAGGCAAACACCATCCTACACAAAATCCTCATAACGAATCTATTTTCAAGTGCCAGGCTAAACCCAAACATCAAATAGATCATAAGAACAATAATTCGCAAAGAACCAAAAGTGATGGCCAATAACAAAGCAACTCCTTTCTTTCTCTTTCACTCAAAGACCTGATAAATCACTAAAACAAGGTTTCTAACAAGGTGGCAACAAACCTTGATCTCAAAATCAACATCAAACTCAAAGTCAAAAAATAACCTCCATAAATAAAATTCATCATAACTCCAAATTATAATAACAAAATTCACTCATGCAATACACTAAATAACCATCATCTATAAACACCGAAAGGTACATTAATGTGGTATAATGAGTTAGATATTCCTAACTTGGCTTTTCAATGTTCTAAGATATAGAGTTTCATTTCTAAATTTCAGACTTCAAATTTTAAAAAAGAAATACCCTATTATATCAAATATACTATGCAATCGCTAAATTACTCTTTCTAACAATAAACTCTTCCAATGCATAACCCAATTAAATTAACTATTCAATCTCTATAATTTAAAATATGCTCATGATCTACATTTCCGAATAGTGGTCAACTAGATGCTAAGAGAGAGGATTTGATTTCTAAATGCAAAATCTATCATATAATCCTAACTTCCAACAATATTCCCTAAATCCTTTTATAAGCATTCTTAACAAAGAACCTTATATATATATATAAAGGTAAAACAAACCCCATAAAAATCACAAGTCTTAATTTTTATATAATGGTACTTGACTCAACTAACTAGTTATTATTATACACTTCTAAGAAAGAACTAATTTCCCTACGTTGATATAAATACTCCTCTAATAAGTTTACACTCTTTATGTCAATACCAAAAGTCACGACTTAAAACCATATAAAAAAAAATATTACTTAGCAGACTCAGAAGTAATCATATTCTTCTCCAAATTTGTCGTAAGAAAAATTATTTAGAGATATGTGAACCATTTCTTCCATCTGAGCAGATGCATTACTTTTGTGGAGAGTATTGGTGATGCCAATATGCCACATGAGGCTAGGTCGGGATGATTTAAGACTTAAGAACTTAGGAGCATATTACTACTGTTTTCAGATGGATAAACGTTGTAAAAGATACCCTTTAATGATGAGAGGGACATGCGCAGTCAGATATGAGAAATGGGCTAATAATGGAATCAAGATGTTTAATCCATGGTGAAGCTTAGTGTAGACTGAAATAAAACAAAATATGACCTACATTGATGATACGTCTCACATTAAGCAATGAAGTTATTACAGTATTGAAAATCCTCTTATAGTTATCATTAGGTACACGCTGTTGACCTCCATGCCTGTGCTGGCTATCTTGGAATCATATATGATTATAGGCTGAATATTTCCAGCACCACAACATTAATTTTCTGTTGGATATAAACAATGATGTGACAACTATCACGAGTGTTACAAGCCACACGATGGAGGGAGTCCTTATTTAAAGATGATTTGTAATGTTTCAACTGGTGCGGCTGAGACAGGTTGACAATAGAATCAAAGAGATTATTTAAACCTCTACCACATTCCATTTCATGTGCTACAACTGTGAGTGGTTCCAATAGAATCAAGGAGGTTATATAAAACTATGCACCCTACCATGTTTAAGTGTTGTCACTGTGATAGGTAGTCAATAGAATCGAGGAGCTTATTTTAATCTTTACCACCTACCATGTTCAAGTGCTGCCGCCATGACAAGTTTACAATAATTTCAGAGAGGCTACGTATTACTGTATACTGCCTCAACTCTAAACACGGTGCAGTGACCGGTTGTCAAGTATGTTAGAAAGTGCATATTGAAATTTGGAAATATTGCCATCTTCTTGCGTAATTGTCAAGACCAAATGTTAACCCCAAGACTAAAGGGCGACAGCAGAGGTGCTAATTACGACTTAAAAGTAAGAGAAATAACGCATAACCTTTCATTTATATTCAGACATAATTCGCTTGACAACAGTTTCCGTGAGTCGCGACTCAAGTTGAAGTTTGAAATTAACTTCACCACGGACAATGGAAAGTTAATACTTTATTATCAGCGACAACATTATTTCAAGTGCTGCATTTACGATGATTATCAAGAGAATCAAGCAAGAAATATATATATATAAACTTTCTATTCTCGTTTCAAGTATTTAAATCAAGGACAAAGTTGCCGTTGGTTTCCGTGGAGGTTATTTAATTGTGACATCACCAACTCTACCGTTAAACTGTGACAGGTTATGGCATATTAGAAGGTGAATATTAAACTTGTAAGCATCGCCATCTATTTTCTTGTATATTATTATTTTCAAGTGCTACAATCAGCGATAAACTCGGCCCCAGAGAATCGAAAGGGAAATTATTTTAAACATTTAAACTTCCTTTTATATTCAAATGTTGTGGCTGAGTCTAGATAAAATGAAATCGAGAGATTATATAAAACCCTACTTCATTCTATTGCTCAAGGGTAAACAAGAGCCAATATTCACTACAAGGTTTCTTTGTAGCTAAACAACTAGTGTGGTCATGTGATTTGGGCGTGCTATAGGAGGATGGATCACGAGGTTGCAATCACAGTAGACTAAAGTCCACCGCATCACTTAACTCTAAGGGCGAGCTTCAAAGACAAATAGAATTCGATGAATTTCTTATGCAATGTTGAGGATTATAAATGGAATCACTGTACGCAACTTAAAAAGCTCATAGCACCCTTCCCATGATTTTTTCTCTAATTTAAGGAGCTGAATGACATTAGGTTTGCTCCATGTTGTGATTTGACAGGAATTTACATAGGTTAACACTACAATTATGTGAAACATTTCCATCGCTCTAATAATCCATTCAATCTAAAAGCGAGTCCAACCAAACAAAAGATGGTCTAAACTAAAAGAATGAAGAGTATTCATGAGAGCGGAGTATATAGATCAAAACATACCCATTCGGTTATATTGAAGGCCTCAGCCAAGACTATTTGCTTGAGTCCCTGTCGCCCAATTAACCACTTGAAAACTTCTTTACTAATCTCCACCTCTTGCATACATTTCTGGTGTGATCATGTCGCCATGGAAACAAATTTGGCGCTCGATTGTTATGTGCAAGCTCTCTCTCTCGCTGCCACAGAATACTCTTGGTATCAAATATTTAGCATCATGATATCTCGCGAACCATTAGTTTTCCATGCCGAGCTTCTCCTCTTGGTTAGAAAAATATCGGATTGCCAAGAGAGCCTTCAATTCTCTCCCGTGCAACCATTCAGATCCGCCTCCCCAGTTGCTCTCCTCCTGTCTCCCCATATCCCGCACCAAAAATCCTTTTTTTCCTTCCATTGTAACCGACCCCTCTCTGAGTTTTTTTTGAGATATTTTCAATATTTTCCACTAAAAGAGATATTTTCCTGCAATAAATGCCAATTGTAATAGACCAGTCGCCCCCAAACTATCAGTTAATCATGTATTCAAAAGAAAGTGGTCGAATTTTTTGGTTACAAGAGGATCTTTTTATGTTTTCACATGCAATCACCATAATTTTCCCCGAATGAATGCTCCACTAAAAGTGTAACTTCCCATATTTTTCTCCACTAAAAGTGTAACCATCAGGTACTTGCTTTCCCACTTCGGTTATCCATCAAGATATTTGTTTTCATTTTTAAATTATTATTATGCACCACAATCATTATGTATTTATATATATATATATATATATATATATATATATATAATTAAAGCAATTATTTAATCAATACCTTACATATATAAAATATTGTATTCAACTATCACAATACCTATAACTTCAATTAACTATATGGTCAAGACGAAGGCCATATTCTCTTAGGACTCGACTTACTCCTGGAAGTCGCATGGTTAGACGAAGAATTCACAATTATAAGAGTCATAAAAATTCAAGTAACTGAATATGAAAACAACCAATGACATGCCATCACAAGTTAAACAATATAATCATGATATCAACATGACCACACAATCACAAAAATGGAAGAACAACCAAAACAATTGACAAAGCACAAAATCCATACCGACTGGGTTACACAGAGGGGGTACATATTCTCGTCAAGGATGATGGAAAAGTTGGGTAACCTTCTTGTCAACTCTATTTTTCCACATTATTCCCATTGGGTTTCATGAGGCTCGCCCAGTCCTACCAGAGCAGGTGGAATCGAGGCTTACTACCTGCAATCCTGTGTAAAAGCAAACGTTGTGTACACCATATATATATATCAAATCAACCTAGTGTAGAGGGAGTTGTCGTGTCGTATGCCTCTCATGAATGAGTGATACGACATTGTCCTTCTGACACTCTACAATTAGTGATACATCATAAACAATCATCAAAAACAATTACTAATTAGATGCAACGATAGTACTAAATCCACATATTAGGCATAACCAATTAATTACCTTCATCATCGAGATTCGAAGCTGACTACCTGAAAATCATAAACTAAGATGGAAACATAACACATTAGCACCAGTTATTCATGCTAATTCATTGCCAAGATACAAATTTCTGGTTAAACTTCATCATTTAAACATCATGTACTACATTCTATTCATTACTCAATGTAAAATCTCACAATATATATGTCACAAGATCATAATTTATGGCCTTTTCAGAAACATAAACATAATTATCACTTCAAAACACAGATAATTTCAGATTTAACACACATACACCACATACACACTCAAGTTCACTTCACACTAGAGACACCCCAAAGCAACCTAAGGGTAACACAGGAGTTCCAAAATTCATTTCCAGTAGGAAGGATATCGGTGCATTGCACACTACACCGAGGGTCCTATCCTTTCCACCGGATTTCTGCACCATAGAACCTACATCACCTAGAGACAAACTAGGGCAACCAAGTACAAACTACACAAACAGACTAACACACCCTTACGAGTACGAGCAGCTAGGTCAACACAATGGGCTCATAGTGCCCCAGTGTATAAACCTATGCTCTGATACCAACTGTAATGCCCCACCAAGAAAGCCCGAAGGATACATTACATCTAGCATTTATGGCACCAATTTTTTATTAAAAAAAGTATTAATATACATCATAATAATCATACATTACATGATATGAAACTAAACATGAATCTACATATAATAAATCCCTCGGATTTTACAAGACTGCATTACTTTTCACAACAACATCATTACATTACATGGATGGTAAGTATACACCAGTAATCATAAGATTAACATGAACATGGTTAATACATTAATCAAGGTTTACAATATTACAATGCCATTTCCCAACATGAATGGGGAAGATACAATACAATGGAATGTTACATTTGAAATGAAGGAGTACAAGCTGAAATACTGGATTCAACTCTGGATCAACTCAGGAGTCACTGCAAGGTACAATTTTTCTCTTCTTGATCGACGATTGGGGACCCAATGGGGTGCATAGCACGTTCCACCCAACCACGTGGACCCGAAGGCCCACCCCCCGTGCTAAGAGATGACAAGAAGGATCCCCAACAATAACCATCATACAGAACAAGGTTACAAGACTTCATAACAAGATCCATACAATATAAGGTAATCCTTAAAGATAAAATATAACCAACACAAGATGTCTAACATAAGAAGCTGCAATCCAACAAACATCAACATATATGCCAATACAAAGCTCCAGAGGCCCAAGGAATAATAGGCAGAGGAAACAGCGGTTATAGTTGTTTAGGAAGAGTGTCATCGCAATGTTGCATGGGTTACCCTGGCGAATCTTCCTAGGCCCCGGCCCCCAACTTGGGTTACCCTGGTGACCTCTTACGAAACCCGGCCCCACATGCAATCCAATGCGGTGTCGATTATCTTTCATAAGGACAAGACAATGATTTCACCATTCCAAGCCTTCTCAACTCATCCCAAGCCCATACAAGCACTTGAGTCATGAGTGAGGCATTCACTTATATCTTGTTAATTTGTGATTCTATCCAAAACCCCTAAATAAATATTATCGTTTTCACTTGATTAACAAACTTCCAATGAGTTACCCTGAAACCACTTCTGGGTCTCGGCCCCCATTGAAAGCCACTCCCCTAGCAACAAAACCAAAAGTCACTAATTGGGTCAACCAACATGCAAAACATATAAAACCACATGAACAATCATGTAAAGCGAGGCATACACCATCCCGCACAAAATCATTCATTATTAAGACAGCTTCTAAAAGCATGGCTAAAACCCCACATAGTCAACACCAAGTAAGGACCAACAGTTCACTAAAAACCAACATATAAAGTCAATCATAAAGAAATAATTTTCTCAACCTCCGGAAAGCTGGTAAGCCATTAATCATAATGTTTTTCCACCATAGTGGCACCAATAATTTGATCTCACAATCAACATCAAACTCAAATCAAAACAACTCAAGAAACCTTATAAAAAACCATCTCATAGTAACCAAGCATTTGGGAACGACTCGATAAATAAACATCATTTCCACTGACTAAAAATGCAAGGCGGATGGAGATCTACGATGCTTTTTTTTTTAACGTGATCTCAATAACAAAGACTTTATTATGTTTTCTTTCAAGACTAGATTTACCGATGCACTCTCCTTATACAAATTGAAGGCTTTTATGGAAGAAAGGATATAAGTCAGGATTGCCTCAAGAACTGTGATCTCATGGAATGCAACGAGTGCAGGGGACGCACATAAAAGATCTATTAAAAAGACTTTAGAAAACTTTCAGGCAGATGTAATAGTAAGTAACTTACCTCAAGATCCTGCACCGAATGTGGCGTACCTGACTGAATTTGCAATTCGTGCCTTCAGCCTTTCCTAGAAGATAGCTATGAGGGATCTGTTAAAACGTCGCCAATCTATCATGTCCAGCACTTGATGGCCCTGCAGTGCTTCCTAAACTCTGCTCAACCTCATTCCAACACATCTCATCCCCATGACAATGCTTAATCTTCTTGTTAATTAAAGCCTAATACTGTTAATTCTTGGCTTTTAGTGCTCATAATGATAGTGTAATACTGTGACTTGTAGCTTTACTCTATGGCTACCAGCAATGTAGTTTATGTTTCATCTGGTAAGTACTGGACAACAATTGTCACTTCAACAGGTGATGTTTATGCATGGGATGGAAAGGAGGGCAAAGGGGGATTTCCTATTCCCAGCGTGTCCATGGTATTAAGTGTGCCATTTCAGCTTCTGTTGGTGAAAATCACTTTTTAGCTGTTTCTGCTGTATCTATTCCCAAGTATCCCCCTAAATGTATCAGAGATATTCAAATGCCTCGAAACGAGCAGTATGAAGAAGCAGATGATATTGAAGATGATAATATGACCAATGATTTTCAAAATGATATTAAAGACAGTGGATTAGAGAATCAGATGAGTGAAAAATGTGTCCCAAGTTTAAAGGGTCTGTGCCAGAAGGTTGCAGCAGAGTTTTTGGTAGAGCCTAGAACTTCTTTACAACTGTAAGATGTTGCAGATACACAACCTTATTAGAGGGGAAGAATAATAACAGCCATACCGTGTAAGATTCTGGATGCTTTGCACGCCACAATACAAGCACAACCACTTTTTCCTCCCATCCGTGTTTGCAGCCGGGCCCCAAGAAAACTCAACTCCAGGAATGGCACGATAGCAACAGGTGCATAGTTGGAACTGATAATCTCATATTTGAATCCTCCATCCCCATGTTGGTGATGAAGTTGACTATAGCATAGGCGTCGATGCAATCCAGTGGCATAGCCAAATCCTCTGTCAGAGCTCTTCCTGCCTTTTTTTTTTAATTCTCGAATGGCAAACTCCTTCAAAAGTATGCCACCGATCAAAATGCCCTCCCCAAAAATTGTTGGATCTCTCTCGAGTCAATTGTTGTAGTCTCGCCCCACAGCCGCATCCCTCTCTCACGCTATTTTCCATTTCCCTTTTTTAGTCTTAGGAGTTAGACCTTGTTCAGAATAGCCACCTCGGCCATGCAGCAATTCATGCTACACTGTAGAATCCATTACGTACCAGATTTCATGTTCTTCGGAAACTGCAAGTAAAAGAACTCGATCAGACCAATGGCGTAAAATGCCTCCGCCAATCCCAGCATAACATACTGCGGCACGAGCCACATTACAGACAGAGTGGTGCTGCTGTTTCTCCGCTTAACTTCCACCACCGCCGCCACCGCCATGGTGAGTACAGAGAAAATTATTCCTGTTCCGATCCTTTCTATCAAGGTTATGCCTTGGCTTCTGTTTGTCAAGCGACGGGAATATGGAAGGACTACTCTGTCGTAGAAAGGCAGCCATATTCCCTTTGAAGCGGTCTCCTCAACGCCTAACTCTACGTGCTTTTCCCCACCACCATGCAAGACTTAGTCTCTTCATTAGTGACGCCCACTGACTTGGTAAATTTCTCCATGCAATCCTGTTGTTTCCAATGTTGTAATCTGCATTGTTCCTCCTTTTGATTCCTCCCTTCCTTATCTTTATCCACCAAGAGCTACCCTAAGAAGATGCACAAGGAGGCATTATGAATGCCTTTTCATGTTTCTATTTTAGAGGAGTTACAAATGAAGATTTATTCACTCTCTTTAAAGTGGTCCCACCATAACCAAATTTAATTCCCCATCATAACTAGCTGAAAAGTTGGCTTTATCAATTTTAACATAGTGAGGTGGTGAAATCCAAAGAAGATGGAGTCTTTTCTCATAGGCCATATCGAAGGAATTTTATCCTCACTTCTATGAAACATGAAAGCCCTATGCTAAAAGTGCTGGTTGTTTCCATATAGGCCGGTGATAACTTTTCCATGTGACAAGAACATGCAATGATAGTTTTGATATTAAAATCTACCATACTATCAATCACTATCAAGTATCATATCTCTTGGTCATTATTTAAACCGTTTTATGTGATAGATGGATGACTTTTTGCCTAGTAACTCAGCAAATGCTTCCAATTAAACACACAAAAGTTTCTTTTATTAATTTTTGTTATTCATTATTTAACCGCCTACTTACACTTTTATATATTTTATTTTATTTTATTTTATTTTTGCAGAGGGGTGCTACAAAGGGTTTTTCCTATTTTGGGTTTTCCATGTAAAAGTCTAGTGTTGATGTGTCTTATGGTGTCATGTTCTTTTCAATTTCTTCAATCTTAATTACAATTAGATATGCTTTAATAATTGGATGGTTCATAGTTGAATGGTTTAATGGAATACTGATTCGCCCCCCCTCTCAATATTTTAGGCATTTTTCAACACCTGTTTCATCCTCTAACGTGGTCTTAAAAACTTTATTGCAAAATATGGGATAGATGCAAAACCAATTGGTGAACCTTTTCGCATCTTCTTCTCAACCTACATTTCAACCTTTCATTCATCATAGTCCACATTGTCTACCACTACTTTGAACAATCCTATCACTTTAAAGGGATGGAGATTCCAAATTTTGAAAAGTATGGTAGTCATGGAGATCCTCAAACACACATTTTGGCATAAAATGCTATGTGCACTGATTTCTTCCTCCATGATTCTTTGATGGAAAATATTTTCCCACAATCCCTTAAGGATGCCATCCTTGAGTGGTATTACAATTTACTAGATAATTTAATATTTTTATTTGATAAGTTGATGAATCAGTTCTCGAGGTAGTTCTAAGCTAGCATCAGACCGAAGATTAGTTTCTCTGATCTCATCCAATATAAGCAAGGGGATCACGAAAAGGTAACTGACTTCATCGTTCGCTATCAAGCATTGTTTTAACAAATATCTTATCCTTTACCAGACTTCAATGTTCAAAAGGTCTTAATTAGGAACTTACAAAAATAATGGCAAGAAAATTGTTCCTTCATGAAGTATCCTTCCCTTGCACATCTATGTGGAGCACTACATGAATATCAATAGATGGTCACTTAGTTTGGGAGTTCATCTTCATGTTCCTATCTCAATAACTTCTCTATAGTGTCAGTTTCTATCAAGAATAAAGCTATTATGAATGTGGTCTCTACGTCTAAAGACAAGGGCCTAGGGTGCAATAGGAATTTTACAAAACTATCTAAATATTATACTACTATTTTGAAAAATTTATTAAAAGATAAAGTTATGGGGTTAGTGCAGGATCATGGGGGTCCAAACTAGGCCCTTAAGTGGCAATGAAAATTCAAAAAAATAGATCTAGGCAACTTGACATAAAAATTTCAATAGGTTATTAACATAATTTGAAAAATATTTAAGAACAAAAATTGTAGCAAATTGAACGTAGTTTCTAAGATACTAGTCCTCTTTCAGAAAAAAGAAAACCTATTTGGTGAAAATTTGAAATTTCAATGCAGTAGTACTAATTTTTCAGGAAGAAAATAAAAAGTAGGTGTATGTCTGAGAAAATTATGTACAAAAATTTTATTTTATTTTTTTTAAACTTTCAATATAAGTAGAGGATACATGCCCAGATGTGCGACATTTTTTAATATTTCTTTGCAAGTAAATAATTAGTTATAAATTTTTTTTTAGAAATTTTTAAAAAATATTTTTTTTTTTGTCTGACCACTATAAATTCTGGTCAAAAATCCATTTTTTTTATCCTATAGTGTGGCTATAGATTGTGTCACATCTTCGTGATTCAAAAAGTTAAACCATTTGAGAAATGTTATCAATTTTTTCAATCACCTCTATGAATCAAACTTTAGCCGTATGCATTGAAAATCAATAATAATTATCTATTTAATTCCAACAATCATATCTTATATTGGTGGAAAGCTAAAAATTTTATCAATAAACCCTTTTCATTTCATCAAATTCGGATTAAAAAAAATGTCGTTAGCCACTTTTTGGACCCCCACGAGCCTGCACTCACCCTCTGACATTGTCAAAACCCCAACCTCTGACCAAGACATACCCTGACTGGTTTGACATGCAACATTTTTTTTCAATTCCACCGACTGCATAGACATGACACCAAGTGATGCGTGTGTGTGCATTGTGAGATTTAGGACTACATCAATGACGAGACTAACCATCTCGATGTGAAGAAATAGAATTTACATTGATTTGTTTCCCTCTCATATTAAAAACCTAGTAACACAATATTCTACATATTCTGAGCTAGTTTCATCTAAGTACGTGAACATGGTCTCATTCACGCATATTGCTCCTATTGAGAATGCAAGTGCAATTCCTGATATAAGTTTCACCTCACATGATGAGCTACTAAATAAGGAGCCTTCCATGTTATATATTCCTACCTAGAATAATGGAAATGTCGTAATTGGCATCTTAGCTGATCCAACAAGTTTGGTAAATGTGATAACATGGGAAACTTTGTTTATAAATAGTTTACATAAGGAGAGATACAAAGAGTCACATACCACCCTTTGTACCCATGATGGACTCTCTATTGATCCTATGGGTACTATTTCTTTGTCATTCTTAGTACGAGCTAAGGCTATTGTTGTGTCATTTGTTGTGATCCTAGATTTTGACTTGTTCAGAGTTAGGCTCTAGAGGCATTCCTCGGCAAGCCTCTATGAATGGCATCATCTATGTAGTCCATAAATGCTTAAATTTCCCCCATAAAGGCATTGTGCATGTGGTGCATGACACTGGCTATAAACTGTTAGTGTCAAATGGGGGCTTCACATTAGATCAGTATTGGCCTACCTTGGTTAGACTTCTCCCTCCTAGGGGAGATTTTTTATATAAGGCTTATGTTAAATATAAGACTAGAGGCTCAACATCAAAGGTTAGCTATCCAGTTTCTCCTTATGTTATTTCTATAAAAGGCTCAATGGTAGCACATCAACAAGTTGCCTCTTCTACCCCACCAAAGGGAAAGGGGAAGCTTGCTCACACTCTAGAGCCTTCTCCTTTAGTATTTGTAGTTCCATCTTCTTTTACTTATCCTCTTGTTGTGGAATCTTCAACTCCCACTCTTGTGCCTCGCATGGAAAGTGTGATGGTACCCACATGGTAGAAAGTGAAGCGTGAGTTTTTTGAGCTTCTAGTTCTGCCCACGATTCCCCATCCTATTGTCTATGGTAGAGGGAAGTCTTCCCATGGGGTAGTTCTTGTGTCTCAGCCTCCATGACCTCCTACTATTCTTCCACCTACCTCTAAAGAAGATAACAGGAAGAGGCTCGCTATCAAGGTGCTTGTGTCTATTTCTCCTCCTATGGGTTTTTTTGCTCCTATGTTTCCTACTACTCCTTCCTAGGAGACCATCCTTCCAAGGAAAATGGTTGTGAAGGATACCCCTATGGTTGAGTAGTATCCTCTGGTCTCTTCTCAAGTCATGTCTTCTAGTGCTTGCAATCAACATAATTAGCTCACATGTGAGTGCAAGCATTGAAAAAAGTCTCTGCCTATAGAACACACCACCTCACAGAAGATAGAGGGGGATCCAGTGGTGTCTATATCTTCATCATCTATTTTTTTCTACTTTCTTTTGTTATTCTTTCCTCAGTTCCCATCACCTCTATCTTGCTTTTAGCTCCTCTACAAGGTCTCAATGATGTTCACCCCAAAAGGGTGCATTTTTTCATTGCTCCTTATATGGAGGCTCCTCTCTTGATGTCTCTCTCAGACATTCCTCCTTTCTCATAGCCCATGAAAATTCCAAATACAATAGCAGTCTTTGTTGTGGCTTTCTTGTCTTCCTCCTCTACTTCCACTTCTTTTGTGGGAAATCCACATCCCCTGCTGAAGTGCAAGCTAGAGGATGACCTTGCTATGAGTGGAGTTTGGAAGAAGGGCTCACCTTCATCATCAAAAGGTGAATCCGACATCCCCAGAGTTTGTCACTACCCATTTTGATTAGGTTGGTGGTGACTCTCTAGTGCCTCATTCTTCTCCAACCTGATTGACACAAGGAACTCCAATAAAGTGCATGTTCAATTTGAAGGATGATATCCTAGCTTTGTCTTCAATCTTTGCAAGATTGATGACTTTTACTACACAAGAGCTGAGTGAAGTAGACCTTGAAGGGCGTTCTTCCTTCACCCTTGTTGCAAGTGAGTCAGAGGGTACCACCCTCATTATCCCATCCTTGTAGACCCATCTACCCTCCCCTTTTAATGATATAGATTGGGAGTAGGATGACTTGTTGGTCAATGAGGACTAGGGCGGTACCTCTTCTTTATCTCTAAATTAGATTTGTTTGTGTTTTTGATCCCCTATACTTGTCTTTTTATGTTTATGATCCTACCTAGAGGACCCTTACTACCCTTGTAGGTACTTGGATACAGGCTCATAATATTTTCATGCACTTCTATTTGTATCATTATCCTTCTATCTGTCGTAACATTACTTTTCAATATTGGGGATGATGCAAAGTGTTGGGGCCATTTAGGCCTTCTTCCATGTTGACCCAATTTTTATTTTCACTTTGTCTTCAGGTGCTCTACTTCACATTTTAAGAACTTTGGGGATTGATGAATGTTTGTACATATGCCATATTATATTTTTCTATTTGTATCTATTAATAGATCTGACCTCAAATTCTCATATCGCCATGTCTTTGATTTCTTCATCTCTACTTGTCTACTTCTTGATGTTGTGGTTCTTATGTGTTGTCCCTTTCATGTGTGACAGGATACCATGAAGAAATATTGTCATGTGTTTCATCCAATAACATCTTTGCCTCTCCTTTCTCTCCTTAGGATTTCATGTGCTCATCGGTGCAATACACACCATCCTAAGGGGAGGCTATCACATTGTTCTAATTTTCAATAAGGAAAATTCTTTTGAAAAGGATTCCTTGGTATTAAATTTCTTTAAAATTAATTCCTTGATGAAATAATCCCTTATTGAAATATCTCATTTTTCAAAATATTGTATTCACTCAGGACTCCTAGATGAAATTTTCTTTTCAAAAGCATCCTGTATGCAAAAGATTCTAAAAATTTGTCTTTGAAAAAGGAGCACTTTTTCTAAAATGAAATAATTTGAAAGCTTTCCTTTGAAAAAGGAGTGTTCTTTTCACTAGATTCCTTCGAAAAAGATCTTTCAAAAGGATTCCTTGATGACATAATAACTTGTAGAAAATGTGGTGTCTTTCAATAAGAGTGTTCCTTTAAATGGTCCCCTTGGTGTCTTCAAGGGTTCCCTACTGAAGGATCCCCGTTTGAAAGATTTATTATCAAAATAATTCTTTGGTGTCTTGCAATGTGTGTCTTTTATCTGATATTTGATGTCGTGTTTCTTGTTGTCATACATCTTATATCTTGGTGTCTAGCTTGGGGGCAGCCTGACTAGACCCAACTATTTTGTGATTGTCCTGCAATGTAGTTTGCAGTAGCCACATTCTTATCTATCTAATCGGTGTGTGTCTTTTGTCTATCTAATAAAACTATGTCATATGGTGCCAACTTGTGCTTTCTTGTGTCTTTGAATGTGTGTCTTATGACTAGATTTTTCACCTAACTTATTTTATTTGTAGCCTAACATGTTTGTGGTGAGATCAAAACTATCTTTATCTGATCAAAGACCTATTTAATCTTTGCATCTTGGTGGAGCTCCATCTTTGACATCTAGGTATGCTAGATCAAAGATCAACTTTGTTAATAATATTTGTATATTATCTTCAAGATATTTTTACTTTAGCTCACATATGCATTCACACATATGCTCCCTAAAGTGGGGGAAAAATGTAATGGCATAAATTTGTGCCTAAGAATATTTCCCATTAATTTACCCTTTCCTTAGCTTTACATGTTTGATGATGCAAAAACCCATTGCCTTCATCCTCATCTTCCAACATGTCTCTATTGTTTTATGTCAGTGGAGGAATATTTATTACAGATGCATGTGCACCATGCAGATGTTTGCACATCATGTTTTCCGAAAAAAATTCTTGCCTCTGAATTCCACAAAAATTCCATGCTTCTTGATTGCTTGTGGAAGTAGTGTCTCTTTTCAACTCTTGACCAATGAAAAATGACTATTTTCCTCCATTTTACCCATTCAAACTTCATTCTATCAACTTCAATCAACCTCTCTTATTCTTGCAACATTATTGCTCTACTCTTACTCTATCTTGTTGCTACCAAATTTCTACTTGGTCTCTACAACATCTTGCTTCAACACCATCATCATTACAAGTTTACGAAGCTCTACCTCCTTAGTGTGGTGGTGACATATTTCTCCTTCTTTATTGGCCTCAAATGCTTATAGTAGGGAAGGTAACATTGTGTCTTTTCATTTACTTGCATCTACTGTCTTGTAGAGTAGCATCTAGGTTGTCATTTCTCTCTACTTTATTGTGTCATTTCTATTCTCTCCTTTGTCATTTTTCTCCATATCATTGTTGAAATGCATAGTGAAAAGGGGGGTAAATAATACCACTATTCACATACATTCATTCAATAATGTCTTAGGAGTCCTAATTGGATTGACTATTAACCCCACAAGGTGATTCAATTCACAATAAGGAGGACCTAGGAGGGGGTTCTTTCAGCTTTAAGGGGTTTACCACCAAGAAAAATCTTGGAAAAGACAAATAAGCGTTCAACTCATAAAACCAAATAATGCAAGCTAAATGAAGGATACAAATAATGAAATTATGTAACAGGGAGTTAGGATGTATGTACCTAGAAAGTCTAGATATGTTGTAAGGATTCTAGAAATGTAAAGAAGTTTCCAAAATGTGGTATGGAGGACTAAGATGCCCTTACTATTTTCTTAGTCCTGTAGCTATTTTTTGGGGAAGATGTGGAATCTTCGGATGTCAGAACTGGATCTAGAAGAATTTATGAAAAATACCCTCAAGAGGACTAAGATGACTTTACTATTTTCTTAGTCCCATTTATAAATTCTAAAATATTTGAGTGTGGTCTTGAGGCTTGACATTTTCTCTTCCTTCTTCTCTGATCTCAGGGTTTGAAACCTTCAGATTTGGCTTGTAGGTGAGTTTCTATGTAGATGAAAACTTTGCAATGGAACTTTGCAACTTGACAACTTTATCTTCAATAATGCATTTTATTGAATGAAATGTATGGTGAAAAGGGAGATAAATAATACCACTCTTCACATACATTTACATACATTTATTCAATAATGTCCTAAGAGTCCTAATTGGATTGACTATCAACCCCACAAGGTGAGTCAATTCAAAATAAGGAGGACCTATGAGGGAATTCTTTCAACTTTAAGGGGTTCACCACCAAGAAAAAGCTTGGAAAAGACAAATAAGCATTCAACTCAAAAAACCTAATAATGCAAGCTAAATGAAGGATGCAAATAATGAAATTATGCAATACAGAGTTAGGATGCATGTACCTAGAAAGTTCAGAAATGATGTGAGGATTCGAGAAATCTAAAGAAGCTGCCAAAATGTGTTATGGAGGACTAAGACACCCTTACTATTGTCTTAGTCCCACTACTATTTTTTGGGGAAAATATGGAATCTTCAGATGTTGGAATTGGATTTGGAAGAATTTTTTTAAAATACCCTCAGGATGACTAAGACACCTTTACTATTGTCTTAGTCCTATTTGGAAATTCTGAAAATTATAAGTGTGGTCCTGAGGATTGATGTTTTCTCTTCCTTCTTCTCTAATTTGAGGGTCTGAAACCTTCATATTTGGCTTGTAGACGAGTTTCTATGAAGATGAGAACTTTACAATGCAACTTTACAACTTTGCACTTCAAATGATCTTCAATTCTTCAACCTAGATCAACAATCATAAATATGCAAGAGGGGAAAAAAATGTTGAATTGTTAGTGAATGGGGGTTTTCCTTGGTCAAACCCATTGTTGGTAGTTAAACCTTGAAATGAAATAGAATAATGAAGGAAATGGTGAATGAACAACATGCAATGCTACAATGCACCAAACCCTTGTTGTAAAGTTTGCAAACTTATGTGAAATGGTTGCAATGGATATGGATCTTAAATCAAAGGAATGCTTGATAAATAAACTTGAATTGGTTGCTTGAATCAAAACCCTACATCACAAATGTTAGCACAACAACACACATGATGCAAGAATATCCTTAATATGATGCTTGAATCTTGATGATGGCTCCAAATGCTTGAAGAACTACTCTTGAATGCTTGAATGCTTGAATACATAGATGCTTAGATTGCTTGTTATGAAAATTGAGTGAAGGAACCTTGTATTTATACTTATCTATGTTTAATATATCAAAATTACATCACACCAAGCTGACATATGAATTCATTAAATAAAGTAGGCTAAATCCCACCAGAATTTGAAATTAAATCCTCAAAATGACTAAAGGGGGACTAAGACGCCCTAGGTGGCATCTTAGTCCCAAGTCATGAAACTTGGGGAATAGACACCAAAAAGGGGTCCAATTAAGATGCCTCAAAATTAGGGTCCCAAGACCTTCGAGGGACAAAGACACCCTAGCTGGCATTTTATTCTTGACCCAAAAATCAGATACACCCAAATAAAATCATGAAATTATGATTTATCCATTGGAGAATGTCAAGATTATCTAGAAAAATATATAATTCATAGGGCTTGTGGACAACAAAAAGGACCAATCAAGACATAAATAGGAATAAATAAAGCAAAGCGGGCCCAAAAAAGTGTGAAAATGCAAGGGTATGCATTTTACTACACTACATATATCTCCCTTATTGTGAATTGACTCATAATAATGCATTTTATTGAATGAAAAGTATGGTGAAAAGGGAGATAAATAATACCATTCTTCACATACATTCATTCAATAATTACCTAGGAGTCCTAATTGGATTGACTATCAACCCCACAAGGTGAATCAATTCACAATAAGGACCTAGGAGGGGGTTCTTTCAGCTTTAAGGGGTTCACCACCAAGTAAAAGCTTGGAAAAGACAAATAAGAATTAAAGTCACAAAACCTAATAATGCAAGCTAAATGAAGGATGCAAATATTGAAATTATGTAATAGGGAGTTAGGATGTATGTACCTAGAAAGTTTGGAGATTTTGTGAGGATTTCAAAAATGTGAAGAAGCTACCAAAATGTGTTATGCAGGACTCAGATTCCCTTAATATTGTCTTAGTCCCACTGCTATTTTTTTAGGCAGATGTAGAATCTTCGAATGTCAAAATTGGATCCAGAGGAATTTCTAAAAAATACCCTCAAGAGGACAAAGACACCTTTACTATTATCTTAGTCCCATTTGGAAATTCTAAAATATATGAGTGTGGTCCTTAGGCTTGATGTCTACTCTTCCTTAGATTCTCTAATCACAAGGTTTTAAACCTTCAGATTTTTCTTGTAGGTGAGTTTCCATGAAGATGAAAACTTTGCAATGCAACTTTGGAACTTGAAAACTTTGCACTTCAAAGGATCTTCAAGCATTCAACCAAGATCTACAATAAAAAATATGCAAGAGGGGGAAAACTTGTTGAATTGTTAGTAAATGGGGGTTTTCCTTGCTCAAACCACCTGTTGATAATTAAACCTTGAAAGGAAATAAAATAATGAAGGAAATTATGAATCAACAACATGCAATGATACAACTCACCAAACCCTTGTTGTAAAGTCTACAAACTTTTGTGAAATGGTTGCAATGGATATGGATCTTGAATCAAAGGAATGCTTGATAGATATGGACTTGAATTGCTTGCTTGAATCAAAACCCTACATCAAAAATTTTAGCACAAAAACACACATGACTCAAGAATATCCTTAATATGATGCTTGAATCTTGATGATGGCTCCAAATGCTTGAA